>LPNX010005373.1:68855-148106 GCA_001517045.1 Pseudotsuga menziesii | reverse complement strand
CTGCCCAAAAAAAAAAAAAAAAAAAACCGAAAAACAAAAAACAAAAAAAAAGAAAATACAAACGTCCTCTGGCCTGCTCGTCGCCTCCATCACCTCCGCTCTCTATTTCCCTCTGCCATCCTCCATCCTCCAACATCTGCCGCACTCCCCCGTCCACATTCCACCACGCTTCCCCCACCAGCCCACGCTGTCCTCACCTTCGCTGCACATCCACCTGCGCCCTCCCTCCAACTTCATCCACCCGCCCCTCCATCCACCGCGCCTCCTCCAACCGTTCTGGCCATCCCATTTGGAACCCACCGTCACTCCAGCCCCACTCCTTCCTCCCACCCTCGTTGCATGTTTCCACCTCCCTTACCCCTCACGGTGCATCACTCCTGCACACGCTTGCTCCTTCCCTGTCCACTCTACACATCACATTCACATTCCACATATATCTCCCGCGAGTGTATCCCCTCTCCTCGCGTCTCTTCACACTCAACTATCATCTCCTCAGGGCTCCTTTTCAAAGCTCCAACACAACCACGCCAATTGGATCTACCGCCCTGTTGCTCCATTTGGTGTCGCGCCTCCTCCTCGCCGCATCTTCCCTGCGCGATCTGTTTCCCACTTCATTCTGCCAACCACCCTGCTCTAGTCTCCACGCTGTCTCCTCCACGTGAACCTGCAACCAAAAAAAAAACCAAACAATATTAATAAAAATAGCATATTATATATAATAATAATAAATTATTATTATATTATAATATTTATTAAAAAAAAAACTATATAACAAATATTATATATATAGTTAAAAATCAAATATTATATTTTTTTATAATAATATTTGTTAAAAAAAATATAATAATAAAAAAAAAGTATATACAAATATAATATAGTTTATAAAAAAAATAAAAAATTAATTAATTAATTAATATATTATTAGCCAAAATAGCGTTAAAATATAAACCTCCGCATACAAGGTCCAAGACCATGGCGGAGCTAAAAGAGCAAATCGAAAAAATGGAGAAGGACATAAAGTTCCTTGTCGCTGACCTAAAATGCGTGAAGGAAAAGATGCAAGCAGCAAAATAACAATACATTACTCAAAGACGAGCTTGTTGTGGTACTAGAAAGGAGGCTCGACGACAAACTTGACATCTTGAACGAAAAACAAAATGACTTGGATGACAAAATGAGTACCGTGACGCAAAACATAAACACCATAACACAGAACATGAGCACCATGGCGTAGAACCATAATACATTATTCGAGATGTTACAAAGGTTCATACCCAGTTCGGGCCACGTCAGCAGTCCAGACATGCTAGATGCCTCATTTCATGTTGCCACCCAGGAAACACTTGCAAAGAATCAAGAAGAATTGCAAAAAGAAATAAAGATTAACAATGTGACGCTTAAGCAAGAAATAGAAACACAAGTACTGCCAGATATGGAGGCACGATTAAATAGCAAAATAGATGCTATAAGTAAGATAGTAGAGAAAAGAAAAACTAAAAATCACCACCAACAACGAAGCAATTCAGATATGTCACTTTCATCGTCTAGCAGTTCCGAGCCACCATCAAACCATAAGGCAAAAGGAAATCAACGTCGTCCTTACAAAGTGCACCTGCCTAAAGCAAAAATAGAGTTGTCGAAATACAATGGGAGTGAAGACCAATGCGTTGCTTGGCTAAACAAGGTAGAAGAATACTTCGACATTTACAACATTCAATCTGACGAGGAGAAGGTGAAATATGCGTCAATGCATATGGAAGGGTACGCCTATAATTGGTACTTATGGTGGAAGAGAGATAATTTTACCTACACCTGGAACTTGTTCAAAAATGATTTTTTTAATAGGTTTCAAGGAATCAAAGAAGATGAATTTTTTAGGAAACTTACTAGACTACAGCAAGTCGAAAACGTTGAGGAATTCACTCATCAATGGGAATCCTTATCAACACAAGTATTTGGGTTGTCTGACAAGCAAAGACTCGAAACCTATTTAGGAGGTCTTAAACCACACCTCCAAAAAGAGTTAAAGTTACATGACATACCTAACGTAGAAGTAGCAAGACGTAAAGCAAAAGCTGCAGAACGCAAATTGGAAGGAATAAAAACAAAAGACGATAGCCATTATCGACAAGAAAAAGAGACACAATGTAGGTACTGTGGAGATACTTGGTCTCCTGGCCATCAATGCCACAAACCTCAATCATACGCCTACGAAATGGAAAATAGATCAAAGTCATCTAACGGTTACTCTAAAAATAAAAAGAAAAAGAAGAAAAACATATGTCGTCGATGCTGTGATGATTGGACCCCTGGTCATAAATGTAGGAACAATGAGACAATACAGTATAAAATCATCAATGGAAAGGAAGTGCAAGTCTCTGCACAAGAGACCTCGTCTGATTCTAATACCGACACTGAGTCAGAATGAAGAACGACACTAGGAAAAAACTTAAGCTTTGAGGACAAAGCTTCCTTAAAGGGAGTGGCAATGTAACGAATATAAAATAAATTATTAAATAGATTAGTTAATTATGAAAGGGTGTGACCCTTCACGCTCAAAGCCTATAAAGGCGAGCCTCCATTGTACATTTTACCCATCATCTAATACATTATTCATATTTCATTATTTAAAATGATAGTCGGATTCGACTACTAACGGACCAACCGGATTCGGTTGCCCCATTGAATGGGGATATCTGGTCTGAGACCAAGATATGGAACCAGTCCAGCATTGGGGGACTCAACCTTGAGTTGAGTGACCATTCTATTGAATGGTGACATTTGGTCCGGGACCAGGATGTGGAACCAGTCTAGCATTGGGGGACTGAGCCTAGAGCTGAGTGGCCATTCTTTGAATGGAGGCACTTAGTCAGTTACCAGAAATGTAACCTAGTTCGGGACTAGGGGCTCAACCTGGGGATGAGGGCCATTCTCCAGAAAAATGGGGGTGCTTGGTCTGTTACCAAGTATTTGACCTGGTGTCAAATTATGCAGCCTATGGCTGAGGCACCTGGTCTGTTACCAGGATAACATTATAAGCCCTAGCCCGGGTCTAGGCATGTGTGACACTCTGACCCTCGATCAGTGGGCATTGTGATTTTCTCCAAGGCTACCCTTGGTTAAGACACCTTAGTATCTGATCTTGGTGTCACACAGAGTGTGAGATAAAAGCATTATTAATTCTTTCTATTTATGATGATGTACTTTGAGTGGGGATGAAGGAGTCAAAGTGATAAAAGAATAAAATATTAATATTTTTTTCTTTTTAGTTTTGGTCCACTTACAGGTGACTCAAAGGCTATAAAAGAAGATCAATCCATTTCATTATTACACACACTTGCTCTCACAGGTACAACTGCTCCAACAAAAGAAATTGTTGGTTATTGAAGAGAAGGAAGTCTGATGCCCTAGCATGGATGAGTCTAGCTAGGGCATTCACTCTTGTATTTTTATAAACCATAAGCTAGGGTTTTACCTTTTTGCAGCATGCGTACACCAGCTAGGGTTTAAATCTAAGCTTCTTCTTCTTCACGGCTGCCTCACAAATCTTCACGGGCAGGTTCCTTGCTTCACCGGGAAGCTGCAAACCTCAATGGGCAGCTATTACAGTTCACGAGCAACCCTTCTCCTCTATGGGCTGTCCTCTTCTTCCTACGGGAAGTCTCTTCTAGGGCTCGACCCTTCTTCTGGACCCTCGGGCAGCCTACAATAGCAACCAGTGAGGGTTCCGGGCCTGCTACCCACCCTCGGGCAGCCTACAGGCATACCCGTGAGGCTTGTTGTAACTGCATGCATCCTACAGGCATACCCGTGAGGGCTGCCGTAACTGCACAGACCCTTGGGCGGCGTACAGGCGTATCCGGAAGGGTCTCGGGTAGTAGCCAGCAAGCCTGTGAAGGCTGTCGGGTTTGCACAGACCCTCGTGCGGTATACAGGCTAGCCTGTAAGGGCCTTCGGCTAGGCCGGGCAGACAGATCGACCCTTGGGCAGCATACAGCCCAGCCCGTAAGGGCCTCGGGCTATGCTGGGAAGACAGATCTGCCCTCCGGGCAGCAAAATAGGACATGGGTAGCAACTGGGCAGACCTCGGGCAACTCAGGTAGAGCTGCAACAAATCCGGGCAAGGCAGCAAGTACCGGGCAAGTGAGCAGAGAATTTAGGCAGGGCTCGGGCAGGCCTAAAACAGATTTGGGCAGGCAAAAGAAAAATCCGGGCTGGCTATCTGGGCAGATCTGGATTTTTGGGCAGCTGGAAGGAACTAGGGCTTGAAGCCCTAGTTTGGTTTTTTTCTGTGTAAAAGATTATCTTTTGTAATTTTGCGGATCAGTTGAACAAACCCATTAGTGTTTGAGAATTCATTGAAGAACTTAGTCATCTCATTTACGAGATGAATTACTAATGCTTTTGGGGTTTTTGTCCTTTAAAGGTTTCCCCGGTGAAAAACTCTTGTGTTCAGTATGTTGATGTGATTTACTGCACTTGTCATTTATTTTATGTTAGTCTGCAAGTTTTAAAAGTATTCATGCTAATGCTAAAATTCAACATTTTTAAGGTCACAACCAAGCCAGACACCAATTTGGTGTATGAGACCCCCTTGTTTTTGGGACAAGGGACCCCCTCGGTGCAGAGATTTAACTGCTAAAGTATATAGAGGTGTACATACCTACCCCCATCTGGATTTGAACTTGTGACCTCTTAAGAGGAAACACATATTCTTAACCATTAGGCCCACTCAGGTTGTATATATCCATATGAAACCTGTATTTGTATGGAAGTTGATATGATCTAGTTATGTAGGATGTGATATTATTTGGTTAATTACTGCACATCTTTATAAAGAGACTCTGCTACCTTCAATGGAGTACCAACTAGGTGAACTGCTTGTAACTGGTGGCAAATAGGCTCTTTCATTGTGAAATATAAGCAAGACATTATACCATAGGGCATTTAATGTCATTGTGCATCACTGGGACACATCTTGACTTATTTGGTTAAAATGTAATATTGAACTTTTGATCGGATTCATTTTTCTTTTTCTAGACCGGTACTAGTATCTGATTACAGTAAAAGATGAATTCTGATGCAATCACATACGATGTGGTCACTGGTGTACCTAGTTTGTTATTCATAGGAATACTACATAATTACTTTCAGAGTTCTAATTGCATTATAAACACTTGTTATATAGGTATTAGAGGCATCTATTCTTCAGAGACAAGCAAAGGTGCAGCCAAGTTCATTCATCAATATTCTGCTTCACTTTGTAGAAGGTATTTTTGATATTATCTATGTGACTTGATTAATTTATTTCATGTCCCAAAAAAGTGTGTAAATTAGAAGCTAAGCTCCTTTAAAAAGTGGATACAGAAAATCATACTCAGGTGCAGATTGTTTTTGAGTGGTGAACATGATTTCCAGTATCCAAGACTAACAACAGTTTATTGGTGTTTTGGAAAGTTCAAAAAAAGAGAGGTTCAGCCACTCTTTAGAAACATCAATCAAATGCATTTTTTAATATTGTAAATTTATTATTTTCTAAACAATGTCTGAAATATTGGAAATTCTGCCCTCTGATTTTTTATCTAAAGTAGAAAATCCACCTCTAAGTCTAGAGGTTTTCTAAATATTAGCTCTAGAATTTTCAGTTTTAGGACTGCTGTAAATTAAAGAAAGAAACAGTGGTGGAAAGATCACAATAATTCACTTCTAACAACCCCAGACATCCCGACAATTCAAGGTGAAAAGATTCCAAACTTGAGAAAGTTTCAGCCCATTGTAGGGCAACTTATCAACCAATAACCAGATCCAAAAAGGAATAAAAATAAAAATTATAAATAAATAAATTGCAATAAAAATATTAAAGTATAAATATACTGTGACACTTCATTCAAAACACAGAAACAGAGCTCTGATTTTCGCACTTTACTGAGGAAATTTCGGATTACTCTGAGGCAACTACAGTGAAATTCAGTGGTGGTATTATCCTGAGGCAGCCGCAGTAAGGAAGACTGTTTTTGTCTGATTTTTGAGGAAGTCTGAAATTTGGGTTAATGAGGAGTGGAGAGGCAGCAGTTTGATTTAATTTGTACCCAGTAATTTCTTCGGCGGTCTGGAGTGTGACTGGCAGCCGAGAGAGAGCTTGAAAGCTCATATTCCCAGTCGTCCATCATAGCTCTCAGGGTATCCGACACTTTGACATCGAAACCTTCCGAGCTCGCCTGAGCATTAAAGGGCATCGTTCTGGGATTGCTAGCCCTTCCACGGCCTCGTCCCCGCTTGGGAGTGTCGTGCTGTCGTGGTGCCATGATGAACACAGTGAGCTAGGGAGCAGAAGGAGGATGGGAAACAAGAGGGAGCGCGGAGTTGGGCGCAGGAGCAGGCTTTTGGAGACTGGACGGAGGTTGACGGAGCTGAGCGAGGAGAAACAATGAAGGCTGGCGGGATGAAGAGACATTAAACCCCTAGCACGGAGCCCAGTGCACATTATGGTTGACCATAAATGTGCTTAGCTCAGCCTGCATGTCCTTAACTATCGAAAGGACACATTCCCTATGGGGAATTGTGCTCGCCATCAATTTAAAGGGAGGATGATGCATGAACGGTGCTGGTGTCATCGCGACATTGAAGCAAAGCCAGCGGGGCATGGTGATGAGCCATATTGTCACGGCCGCGAGTTTGCTGAGGTGTCCGCTACACACTGTGTGAGGCCCTGTCATCACTGCCAAGTGGGTTGGAGGACCTCGTGACATGATGGGGCATGTCATTGCAGCTGTGTGGGCCATCTACCTCCCTATCACTCGCATCCGGGGGACATTAAAGAAAGTTATGAACCTAGTCTACGAAGGAATGGGAATTGAATCCCTAAGAAATTGTTTTGAAGGAAACTAGTGTAGATGGCTTCTCAAAGTTGATGTGGATGATGATTCACCACCTATTGTCACTAGTTTTGTCCCATCAAAATTGTTTATTAGATAGGTGCTCAAATACACATATGGAATGCGAAGGGAAAAAGTTGGAAGTACTAAAATATAAAGTTTGAGCTCTAAGTGCTAAATCCCGTGAAGGGAAAGTTCATAAGTGTTAAGTCCATGTAAGGAAGCACTCTTCAAGCTCTATGAAGAATCCACGAGTCTACATCTTGCCCAACGCATTGGTCCAAAATATGAAAAGCTGTGTATTGAAACCTTTTAAAGTCTCTTGCTCTTTGAATTTGGGACAAAGCTCATGCATAAAAATAAAAACTAAATGCCAGCACACTCCCAAGTTCCAACGCTACAGTTTGGTGGCTTATTCAAATATCACAAGAAGCATCGATAGCATACAAGTGCTAAAAGCTTTTACACAATGAATGCCCAAGTGCCGAGATTCGTGTGAAGTTTCAAGCAACATTGTTCAATATCGAGATTATAATATATGCCCCAATTCTCATAGCAAGATGCCGAGAAAGATCCACACGAGCACTCAACGAGAATTGAGAAGCAAGGTGACAAATCAAAGAGAGAAGCTCGTCCCAAAGGCTGAGATGTCAAAGACCGGTATCAACAAATGGCATAAAGATCATCCTTTTAGTCATTTCCATATTTGGAGGCATAAAATCGGAACATCTGGCAGCATAGGCTCATCATCAAATATTATTCCCAGATATTCATTAGTCGAATATATTGCATCTCAAATCTGGTGGCATTAACTGAGACATTCATCCATAATGTGGCAAGATTAGAAGGAAGTAGCTCCAACTGTTTGATATTTCTTGCAATTGATTTGATCAATTTCTAACTAGACGATAGAATTTATTTCCCAGAATTTAGGAATAGATTAGACATTGTTATTTGTATTTAAAACCATGCTTTTTGGAAGAAGTGGGGGGAGTTCCAGCCAAGGGCTGAGACTGTATTGGCAGAGGCATGTATTACATTTCTTGGATTATTAAAGATGCTTTGCAGTGATTATGTACGATTGAAACTGTTTTGTTTTAATTTGAAGTGATAAATACTACATGTTGTTCATAATTTTGTTCTGTGTATGGTCCAATTCATCTGTACCAGAATTCTTATGTTTCAGCTGTATGTTTTTCAGTGATTTGAGACAGAGCTGGTTCTTTCCCTACATAAGTTCATGCTCGTAACTTTATACCTTTGTTCATTTTGTTTATGCATTCTCTGTTTGGTATATTTGCTATGTTTTCCAGATCTCAACGATATTCATTTGCAAATGAACTCTCAAACCTAATCATCCATTCAACAATTTTAAGATTTCTCTAAGCTTGGCTCTCTTGCAGTTGAGAGTTAACTTTAGTGATAACACCACCCATCTAATGATGCAAATCTTTTGAGCTTGATATTCCTTTGAGAGCTAATGGTCAATGATTATGTTGAGGAGGACCTCACCTTTATAGATGATTGAGATGAAAGATGTCTTTTATGCATTCTTTTCTTCTTATTACAACTTTATCTAACACCCTAATTGGTAAAGTCCCATATCATTAGTTACACCACTCTGTTATGCTATTTAGTGCTAGTTCTCCTCTAGCACAAGGGAGGCTTCCCTACTACTAAGATTGCAAAAGGCCAGGTCCAAGGGAGAAAGATACTTTAGCAAAATAAATAGGTTTTAGATTGAATAAAAAGTGGGTGATGGTATGTAAAGGGGCTAGTGTTGATGTTAATGTAGCATCCGAATATATTCTTAAGAAGTCCCAGAGAAAGTGGAAAGTAAGGAAGACCACAACTACCCAGTAAAAGGGGTAAATTTGACCCTAAAAGACAAAATGACTAGTCAGCTTGGAAGATAAATAAAGAATAAATAAAAGTACAAGCCGACCTAATTGTGGAAACTTCTAGTGAAAAGTAGAATATAAATAAAGTGCTTCCACACTTCATTTTCACATTCAAGCAAGCTCATTTCTCTCTCAAGTGGCGCTCACTTCTCAAGGAGGACAAGTGAAGATCACAAGAATTATGATTTTTGGGCATATCTTATTATTTCTATCTCTCTGGGTTCTTGTGGAAGGAGAGCACATTCTTGTGCTAAGGCACAATCTTCATGATTGGTATTGTTCTTGTATTGGATTGATTTTCTTTAGAGAAAAGTTTGTTGGGTTTTCTCCCGTTTGGGTTTCACATGATAAATCTTTGTCTCTTGTGCATGGTTATCTTTCAGTGATCCTTATTATTTTTCGTTGCAAATGAATGATGCTATAATTGTGGGATGAAATAAGTTATGAATTAAAAGCCGAAAGGGATGAAAATTATACTGCTAAAGTTATAAAACGCTAACATGGTATTAAAGCAGTGCTGAATAGATGCCATTGCTAGAGTATGTTTCTGCCCTAATACAGAAACTAGGGCTTCCAAGTTTGGACACTTCTCTCCATAAATTGACTTGAAAAGAGCACTTCTAGAGCTCGCCCTAGGAGGTCACACCTATCTGTTGAAGCATATATCAGTTTGGAGAATTTTCAATTTTTGACCTAATTCTGTCGAGGGTCAAGAACTAGGGATTTCAGCTTCAAGCCTTTCTGACCACAAATTAAATTCGACCTTAGCATTCTTGAACTTGCCCTAGGAGGGCACATCTATTTGTGGAGGCCATTTTCAGTTTTACCAAACTTCAATTTTGGCCTAGCTCCTGCGAGGGTTGCTAGGTTATATTTTTAAATTTTTTTAGAATGGTGTCTAGAGTAGAAGAAGGTTGGATGATGTTGAGATGGTAGATGAACCCCAACATTCTTTTGTCTATGATCTTGATGCTACTATTTCAGATTACAGTGATATCTCGTCAGTGGACAATGATGCTTCTAGGGACATGACAATTCAAGAAAAGACGAAGGATCATTCAAAGGTCGAGTGCTTTCGTTGTCATGAATATGGACATTATGCTTTCCATTGTCCCTAGAAGAAAGGAAAAGAAAGAAAGAATAGAAGAAAGATTAAGAAGAAAATAAATACAACTGAAAAATCAACCCCAGTTCAAACTCAGAAGGACATTTCAGAGAGAATATGTTATAATTGTCAGAAATCTGGTCACTATGCTTATTGTTGCCGCCTAATTCGCACCTCGGTTTATGTGGTAGAAATCTTCAAGCCACTGGGTGCGACCTTGGGGGCAAGCAAAAGTCAAGTGCTGTCACTTGATCTTGACTCCTCCATCTAGGCTCTCTCCTAGCGAAGCCAAGGGGGGTGGTCCTTAGTAAAAATAAACTAAGGTTGTTTAATCTATGAAAATAAAACTAGTCTAGGAGATGAAAACAATAAATATTGAAACTAAGGTGAACTACAAATAACTTAAATAACTAGGATATAAAATAACATTCCATACAACACATTGATTAACTTAAATATCAACAACAAATAAGAAGGCCAGATAGACCTGTGTTAATGAAGTGCTTGTGTAAGGGGGTTGCTAGTGAAGTCTTGAGAAGTATTGCAGTTGTCTCGATTGGTCAGTTTTATAATTATTAAATGAGTAATTAGGGAGTGGGTAAGTTGCTGATCAATTTTATTAAAAAATGTGGTGATGATCTAATTATTAAAGGGAAATGGTATTCCTGATATACCCAAGGGCTACGAGGAATGTGTCCGGATTTACCAAGGAGTGGCTCTCACAGTGACATGTGGGTTAGATGGAGTCGTGGGGTTGTGTTCAACACTACACCAACAAGGGTGTAGCCTAACGGTGCTCGGGCACTTACCACTTTACCTTGCCAAGTCATAAAATTCACTTTTGGCAATTTTTATTTTTATTTTTTTAATTGCCGAATTTTTTAAATATCTCATTTTTTTGGGTTTTTTGAGTAATTATTAATTTTGGAGTTGAATAATTACTCAAAAAATTAGGAAAGTGGGTCTAGGGGTTAAGTGGGTGCTTTGAGTTAGAAAATGAACACCTCGATTGAAAAAACAACCTCCTAGCCACACTTTTATGAGTTTTAACACTTTTACAATTAACTTAAAAAATAAGCCTGTAAAAACAGAAAAAATAAAATAAAATATATATATCTATATATATATATATATATATTTTCCTCGGAAATTAAAAAAAACCTATGGGGGACTTGGGACATGTTCATAGTGACTCAAAATAATGATTAGCATGGTAATATACATCGACACGTAGATTTTAATAACCTCCTAAGGCTTAACCGCTAAGGCAATTATTCCAACTTTGGAGGTTTTGGGTGAAAAACTCAGAAATTATTTATCGCTTAAAAACAATAAATAATTAACAAAGAAAAAACACCATGGAATAATGCATTAATGATTAAGTCCTAGGAATAATGCATAAAGTCATCATGCTAACTCATTTTATTACAATTCCCCATGGGGTTCGAACATGTTTAAAAAAAATAAAAAAAGGGCCCAAAAGGTTTGCATGGACTTCTAAACTTAAAAATTGAACAATTGATTGTTCATCTTTGGCGACTTATTTAGAAATCCAACTTAGTGCAACTTAGTTGGTAACACTTATCAGTGTACTCTGTTGCTGCCTAATTCGTACCTCGGGTCACGTGGCATAAATCTTCAAGCCATTGGGTGCGACCTTGGGGGCAAGCAAGAGTCAAGTGCTGTCACTTGATCTTGACTCCTCCGTCTACGCTCTCTCCTAGCGAAGCCAAGGGGGTGGTCCCTAGCAAAAATTATCTAAGGCTGTTTAATCTATGTAAGCAAAACAATTAATCTAGGAGATGAAATGATATACATATTGAAACTATGATAATATGCAAATAAATTATATCACCAACATCTAAAATCACATTCCATTCAACACATCATTGATTTAAATATCCAGAAAATAAATATACGATACAATAAAGACCAATGCTGATGGAGTGCTTGTGTGTAAAAGGGTTGCTAGTGATGTCTCGATAAGTATTGCAATTGTCTCAGTTGGTCAGTTTTAAAATTATTAAGTCTGATTAGGGAGTGGGTTAATTGTTGGTTTGGCCCACTAAGACTCAACTCTTCGAACTGAGCCTCAAAGCAACTTCACCAAGTGTCCAACGGGGCGAGGCATAACCTGCTTGGAGTAGCTCCTTGACTCTGTGGTATCTGTTCTTTGCGACCTCCCGAGTTCTTAGAGATTAGTTTAGATGGATTTCCCTATTAAACTAGTTGTTTCAATCCCTTTCTGGTTGTCTCACCATTCCAGCCAATGGCCTACAGTGTTCACAAGAGCATACGGGGATTGAAATCTTCGTTGATTTTAAAAGATTAAATTAAATGTGAGTTGTTTAAATCATAGTACTGATACTCTCGTTTTCGAGAACACGGTTGGATTGGCAAATTTTAATGCAAGAAAGTAAAAACTTGAAAAAATAAAAACATAAAAAATAAGACGCGAATCCCCCCTGGGGGGACGAGGTGCAGGCACTTGGCTGCCTGCTTGCTTCTCTTTTTTTTACAATGATTACAATTAGAAATACTTGTGTTCCTTTGTAGAATAAGAGACACAAGTTTACAAATATTTAGAAGCTTTAAAAGTTTGATGAAAGGTACATAAGAAAAAGGAAGTCTCGAATGACTTAATTCTTCAAAAAATGGGCTGCACTTCCTGCTATCTTTTCATCAAAATGCAGAAATCAATGACTAAAGATAACACTAAGATGCCAAATAATACTTTAACAGCATAAAAAATTTACTAGTTTTAAGTACCGAAAGATGGACTTTTTGTTAGACTTTAAAACTAGATGCAAAAGATAGATCTATAATGAAATATTTAAACTTTAAATGCTTTAGATCCTATCTTAAAAGAACTTATACTAGAAGGGTATTCCTAACATACTCAATCAAGGACATATGATTGCATAGCCCATTCTTCGTACTAAAACATCCATGAGATTAAGCAATTGATTGCATGAACTACTCTTACGATAAGGATGAACTAGAGTGGGAGAACTCTATTACATAATCCCATTACTCATTACAATGACAAATTTTTTAATGAAATTTGAATTACAATCATGAAATGTAAGAGGAAAGGCATTTCCTGCTTAACAAGTTCAAATGGAAATAATTGCAACAAGAGTTGCTTCAAGTATGCACCCATCACAATAACATCTTCTCATGACAAATTTCAGTATCAAGACTCCATAGCATATTCTTCATTGTATTCCCCAAGCACCAAAATATTTACTAGGCTACCAAGAGACTTGTTACGCTCCCGATTGTCGGCAGCGTGCCCTTCAGGATGCACCAAGGAGAGGGTCTTTTTGTTAATGTAAAAGGCAAAAGTTGGGCTCTATAATGTAAAAGTGTTGGTTTAACAGGGCTCAAGATCCTTGGTCTGGTCATGGCAGGTCCTCTTGGTTTTCACTTCAAGGAATGTTGGCCTAGTGGCTTTGTTGACTAACCGTTGATGGGAAGAAGTCCCTCATCATGTTGGGCATTTATGCCTTGGGTGAGCGTTTGGTGCACCATGGGATGAACCCATTAGGACACATGGCGCAAGGGCTCCTAACCAGACTCATGTTTTTCCTTCGTAGAGGTGATTGCGTGCGTAAAGGTTGTCGCACTTAATCTAGCACACCTCATTGAAGCCCACTTGAACCTCTCTTTTGATGCATTACCCTTCCTCTTGGTCTCCTTGAGCAGAAATGATGATGACGTCATCCTTTGAAGAAGTTCTTATCTTTCTAAAAAGGAGGATATTGAGGGAAAAACACTTTGTTGGGGTTAGAAGGGGCATGATGTCCTCCTTTGGGCTCAATGTCCCACTTGGTTGAAGCCATTTGCATTAATTAGTCATTATTTTATGTATTTTTAAGGTTTAGTCCTTAGCTTGTGGGTGACAAACCCTAATTTTGAATTACTTTTACTTTTAGTAAGGTAGGCTCTAAAATTAAAGAGGCTAGGTTGCTCCATACAAATAAAGAGCATCTCCCTCTTATTTGTAAGAAGAACAAGGGTTCAATTATGATTATTCTTCTTTTTCTCTTGGTATACTTGAGTTTCCAAGGCTAGCACACTTCTCCTTTTGGCATATATCTCTTGTGTTGAAGAATGGATGGTATTTTCCAGGGTTTCTCTATCTATTGCATGGTTGATCTATGGAATAGTTGTCATAAGTCGTGGCTAAGGAAGGAATCTAAGATATCGCTTGGTCTTTTTTCGGTAGTTGTTGGTAATATTTTTCAATTTTCTTTTTTAGCAATGCTCTTGTGCGTTTAAGCAAGGTAAATTAGGGTTTTTATGTAGATCTTATCAATCTCGTCTAAGGATATCTTCCTCTTGAAGGAGCTCTTCAGGGGGGCCTTTGAATTTACTATTTTCCCTAACTAGACCTTGGACTACTTTAACCTCTCTAGGGTTACTAGTCCTTGACCTTGCTTATAAATATTGAATTGCTAAATCAAGAAGGGACTTTAACCTTGAACTCTTGTTTCCCTAGGGTAAGGAGTCAGGACTCAGGACTATGGTCCAATCCCTTCTCTTTATTTTTTATCAACTTTTTGTCTAAGTCACCTGACACGGGGGCACAGGACACGAAGGACACGGGGATTCGAGTGTCCGACACGGACACGCTGACCCTCGAAATCAGGACATGTAGGACATGTTATATATATATATATATATTTAAAAAAAATTATATATATTAAAAATTTAAAATTATAGACATATAGATCCATTTTTTTACAAATATTCAATATAAATCAGGATTCAGAATCAATGCACATTTAACATTAGTATTACACATTTACAAATTAAATCAGTAATCACAATCATATTATGAGACACATAGATATCATAGTCATAGATCAAGATGTCAATACTCATGAGTCAAAACCATATTTCTCATTAAGTCATGAAAATCAAAATGTATACAGTATAATCATATAATGTATCACATAGATGTCGGAATGCCATTGGCAATAGTAAATACAAAAAGGTATAGATCAAAATAGAAGAATGAAGAGTCTCATCTATCAATAGTCCTCATCCTCCTCCATGCCTGAATCAAAAAACTCATCATTGCTCTCCTCCTCCTGCTCCTCCTCAACCATGATAGGATTAGTATCTGCTGGTGTGGAGGATGACCCCTCCAAAGGATCACTATCATCAAATGTCACTGGCTCTAGCACTGGATCATTAAGATCCAGGTTGGCTAATGCCAACTCAGTATTGCTGTCCAAACCCATATCATCAGGAAAGACATCCCACATCTTTGTCTTTCCTTTCACCCACTCCTCCCTCTTCCTGTAAATAAGATGAAGGTTGGTGTGCACATGCACCATCGTCTCTGCTCTGGATTGCTAAAGCCTGCTCTTCTTCAAGCTGTACAAGTTGCCATATGTGTTCCAATTCCTCTCACAACTAGAGGATGATGTAACTTAAGAGATGATCCTCAAGGCTAGCTTCTGTAGAATAGGGCATGTTTCCCCATGAGTTTCCCACCAATTATATGGCTTCTTAACTCCCCTATCTCCAACCACATCACAGTCTCCAAATCTCCCAGTAGCACAGGAAAACTCTACAAAGCCCGCCTCCACCTCATCAAATAAGTCTCTATCCTGAAATAGCTGCCTAAATGCTATCTTCCTCCCTTGTGAAATCTCTCCATCCATGTGAGGAGGGACTCTATGTGAGGTGACGGTCCCACTAGTGAGCCATTCCTGACTGTAGAACTTGGGGTTCAAGGAGCGGGCCAAGCAATGCAAAGGTGTACAATTCTTATCCCACCTGGAGATAAGAATATCCTGAATGGTGGACCATAAGTTCTCTGCTGATGTCTCATACTCGGGACACTCATTCTCCATAACAATGGTCCTCATGGACTCATTCATGGAATCCCACCCCTCATAAACATCCGCTAGGATGGGCTGGTTCGTGTCTGCAAAGCGCAACAAAGAAATGAGTGGCTCCATGATCTTAATGGTAAGATCCACCCTCTCCCACCAAACATCATCCAATACTGTGTCCTTCACCTTTTTTGAAGCACTTTGCTCTGTCTTTCTCCAGAAAGACCAATACTTTAAAATTACCATGGACCCAAGAGCGGGTGTCACCTCCCTCAACCTCTTGAGCCTGATGAATGAGGAAGCAAACCGAGTATCTGCAATCTTCAGCAATGAAAGATGTGTGTACTCTTTGTAGATGGTGAGGGCATTTGTATGGTTTTGTACAAAGTTACGGATATGGCGTGCATCCTCAATAATGTTGCCAATCCATGTCATATCTGAAGAAATGGATTTGAGTGCTAAGTTCAAGGAATGGACAATGTAAGGTGTCCAAAAAACCTGTAAGAGCAAAAAAGACAAGTATAAATGACTCTACAACACTAACAAGTTAACAACTCAAATCATTAACAATGAAAGGTGTCCAAAATGAAAATACCTGTGGATATTTAGTTTCCACAATCATGCCAGCGTGCTTGCAAACAGGTGCATTGTTTGTGATGATTTGTACACAAGAATCAACACCTACTTCTTCAATGGTTTTGATGAATAAGTCACCCATAAAATGTGCATCCTTGTATTTCCCAAGAGCATCCACCGCTTTCAAGAACATCGGTCCATTTTGGGAAGATACCATGAAATTGATGAGTGGATGGCGTGCTGGATCCGTCCATCCATCAGAAACAATACTCACTCCAGATGAGGGCCATGTTGCTCTAATTGGCTCAAGAATTTTGTCCACCTCCTTCTTTGCCTTAACCAACAATGTGGTTCTAAGCTTCTCCGAACTAGGAGGCACATAACCAAATGGAGCTCGTTCACTGAGACTTCGACACATCTCAAAAAACAATGGTGACCGTGCAACATTGAATGAGATGAAGTTGAGGTAGAAAAGGAATGCAATGGTGAGGTCTACCTTTTCTCGTGCCTCTTGTTGGAAAATCTTTTCCATTGGACCACTTGGCCTCTTTTTTGCTAGATGTGGATCACCTCTAGGTGGAAATGGAGGCTGAATTGTAGAGGGTTTCCTTAAGAATGAAAGAGGATCCTCATCCTTTTTCTTGCTTGCTGCTGCTACATTCCTTGCGCCTTCTTGATCCTCCTTTCCCATTTCTTTCCTTTGGATAACATTCACACCTTTACATGAAGAAATCCCACAATTAGGGAGGGCCAACAAATGGCTCTTAACTCGGTAGTATGTGCTCTTGAATTCATTCTTGCAAAAATTGCAAGTCCAAGACACATTGCCTCCCCCACCTAGCTTTGCCCCGGGTCCTTCTTTCCTAGTCACATACCTCCACAAAGGGTATTTCTTCTCTTGGGCTTGTTGTCTTGCTAAAACAAGGTTTAATGGAGCATGAGCTCCAGTAGCAGCAGATGGAGCACTAGCAAGAGGAGTATAAGAGCTTGTGTTTGGAGGAATAGGAGGGGAGACATTAGATGGGGCATTTCTCTCTTTCCTTTGCCCTCTACCTCCTCCCCTAGCTGAATGAGACATTGTTCTTCTTGCTTGTTGGTTGAGTTTGCAATCCACCCAACCAATTCCACCTTCATTTGCAAAAAAAACCCTTCCAAATCCTTTAGCACCCTTCCAAAGCCTTCAAATCCTCTTCACCTGCCAAAAAAAACACTCTTAGACCTCTCCCACAAAATAGAAATGAAAAAAAAAGTGAGAAAATCGCGTTTTTAAAGGCCTGGCCTTCAAAATCGTGTCCTGTTTTCGGGACACGATGGGATAGTGCCCGGATTTGTGTGTCCGAACACGGGACAGGATTGATAGTCGTGTCGGACACGATCTGTCAACGTGTCCGTGTCCGACACGCAGACATGGGTCACGTGGCCCTAAATCAACGTGTCCGGTTTCGTAGCTTTTTGTTGTATATATCTTGAAAAATATAAAAAAAATAGTATATTGTGAAAACCTTAAAAATTAGAATATTGAAAAAGCCAAAAAATATTTATCTTTTGAAGCATCTAATCTGCTGGAAAAACGCGCCCCCTTAGGTTTCTTGGTGAATCTCTGAGGGCATCTCTTTTCTAGGGCTAGTTTGTGAGATACAACAACTTTTGTGTTAGTTTTTTTGTACATTTTCGGATCTGGTACAACAGTTACAGCAAAGTTTGAATGCCAAAAAAGCAAGAAAAAAGCCTAGTTTCACCCTTGAGGGGTTAGACATCTATTGGAAGAGTTTAATGAGGCCCACCATCAATTCTAAGGGCTGGTTAGGGCGTAAACCAAATCTCGTTAGTCTCTTTGAGGTCTGATTTAGTGCCTCCTCTTACCCTCTTGAGGTAAGATCCTTACCCTAATACTCAAGGTACATCTTGTATGGTAAGTTGGTGAAGTTTTAGCTGGTTTTTTATTTATTTCTGAAGTGATATTGACTGCTGTAATGTTATAACAACAGTAAATAATTAAAGTTATCTATCTCAGAAGTGATTATAAAGTATTACAACACCTACCCTCTCTTATTGTCACTTTATGCTTTATTGTTTTGACCCCACAAGGCACTGGTTTTAGTTTAAGAGGTTGTGTGAAAGGTATTTGTGTGTGTCTTAGTGTTTGCAGATATCATTCACCAAAGTTAGGGACTCCCCCTTGGTCTTAGGAATTGGCCTAAAGTGTTGAGAAGCTGGGCTGTGCTGACATTGGGCGTTAGCTTCTCCCGTGATTACCCCTCATAGCACCGGGATCCATGACCTTGATCAAGGGTGCTAGTTTGAGTGGTAACAAGACTTTCCCAAAACCATACTACCCTAAAGTGAAGTGAATAAACCCTTATATAGGTTTCAACTGAACTTGTACGATAGAATAATAATTTCCCTTTCTAGTACCATTTTTTTCTCAACAAATCTTTCTAAGAGTAGCAAACTAGTGTTCAGATTTATTCATTCTCCAAGGGAACTAATACAATAGTAGTTCTTATCTAACCAACTCTTTGAGAATAGTTCAACAAATATTAAACAATGGATTTGGTTAGATCCACCAAGGGAAATAAGGTGGAGCGCTTGTCTAGGTGGATGAATGCTTTGACCATGCTTTGACAACTCCTCAACAAATTTGCTCTCCAAGATGTGAATAGATCCCTCTTCTAGTGATGTGCTCTCCAAGAGTCTAACTGTCTAACAACCTTTTAACTAACTTTTTGATAGAAGTGCAATGAATAACCAACTTTGACCAAGGAATAAAGCAATTTTTTAGAAAAAGTAGTTTCCTTGCTACAAGTGCTTGATTTAGCAACCTTTACCAAAAATAGAAGTGTGCCACTCAACAACGAATCTCCCACATGTGAAAACCCAACTAACTCCTTGAAGAATGTGTAACCTCCATCATGCTTTTCTTACTCCACATGTGTGGCATTAAACAGACCACTTTTTGATCCTTCTTTGACCACTAAAATGTTGAATTTTAACATGTGCATGTCATTCTTTTAAAAATTGCAGACAATAATATAGATAGAGCTTTGAAAAGTAAACAACAGTATGACAAGTACAGTAGTCAATCAAGCATCACAGAAATGAATACATGCTTTTTTTATGGGGAAACCTTTGAAAGACAAAAACCCCAAAGCATTAGTAATTCATCCTGTAAATGAGATGACTGAGTTTGTACATGAAAGAAGATTGATCTCAAAATCCTGAGATGAATGTACAAGAAAAAATTCAAGAACAATGAAGCCCTAGCAGGCTTGCTCCTGCTGCCACACGTGGAGGGTGAGTAAAAACCCGAACCACTTGTGACCATCAAGCTGCTTCCCGAAATTTGTTTGACTGCTGCCTGAGTTGATTGTTTGACTGCTGCCCGAAATTGCAGTTTGACTGCTGCTCGAAATTGCAGTTTGACTGCTGCCCGAAATTTTATTTCTGCCCGAACTATGGGTGGCGGTTGCTTTTACAGCAGCGAAGCTTGGGCAACCTTCTGCTGCTGCCCTAGACTCCCACCGAGAGCAACAATAAGGGTATACTGCTGCCCTAAGTCAACACCGTGACCACCAACAAGAAAAAGAGTAGTGGCTGCTGCTGCCCGTGAACACCAGCGAAGAAGTTGTAGCAGCCGTGAACACCACTGTGGACTGTAATCTGTGGATGAAGAAGCCCTAGTGAGCTAAGCCGCCACACTAGGATAGAGGGAAAACTAAAGAAAAACCTCAACAACAAAAATCTCCTTTGACGGCAGCAAATAATCTCAGTCACGAGTTTTCCTTAGTCCACGAGCGAGCAGTCAAGTGATGAAGTTCTATCAAATGATTTGCAAATGTCATTTTTTTGTATCCTTTCAAACATTTGAGTTGGTCCCACATAATTAGGAGTTAACATTAGGGTTTGATTCTTTTTCATCTTTAACCCTTTAACTTCAATATTTTTGTGGTACAAAGGTCTTCTCGTGTTTTGACTTGAGTCACTTGGTCTTTCTTTTGTTGGTCTCATTGACCAAGACTTAGGGTTAGATGGTCCTCCAAGTATTTTGTGGTCAAAGCAAGTGGTCTCAAGGGTCCTTCATGCCCACTCAAAGTACATCTTCATAAATAAGGAGAATTACTAAATGGTTTAACTTGATCTCCACATGCCACCAAGATCAGATGCTAGGTATCTCAACCAGGAGTAGCTAATCGCTGGAGAAGGTCTCATAGCCCATAGATCAAGGAGAGGAGTGCATCATGTGCTTAGGCTGGTCTAGGGCTTATGGTTATGACCTGGTAACTGACCAAGTGCCTTAGCCCTAGGATGCATCAAATGACTCAATGTCAAATACTTGGTAACTGACCAAGCGTCTCCATTCTCCCGGAGAATGGCCCTCAGCCCCAGGCTGAGTCCCTAGTCTCGGACTAGGTTAAATTCCTCGTAACTGACTAGGTGCCTCCATTCAGTGAATGGCCCTCAGCTCTAGGCTGAGACCCCACTCCCAGATTGGGTCAATTTCCTGGTAACTGACCAAGTGCCTCCATTCTCTTAGAGAATGGTCCTCAGCCCCAAGCTGAGTCCCCCAGTCCCAGACTGGCTCAAATTCCTGGTAATTGACCAGGTGCCTCCATTCAAAGAATGGCCCTCAACCCTAGGCTGAGTCCCCTAGTTCCAGATTGGGTCAAATTCCTGGTAACTGACTAGGTGCCTCCAGAGTCCATTCTCCTAGAGAATGGCTCTCGATGCTGCTTAGGAAAAATCAACATAAAACACCTTTATATGTTTGAAGGAGTGCACCCCCCTCAAAAATAAATTTTTAATAAATTCATCTTCAATCTTTTGAGAGTGGCTTCTACAACATATAGGATCTTAGTGTTTAGTGACAAGTATCGAAGTGAAAGTAGGGCAAAAGGAGCTAGGGCGTTTTTGCAATTGACCTCCTTATGTCACGGCCCTAGTCAAATTATCCATCCATTTATCTCCATTAAAATCCTCCTTAGACAATAGTTTCATCATGATAAAGTGTCTCATGTGTGAGAAGTCTTCATACCCCCTAGGGAGTTCTATGTAGGAGCCCCTCAACCTTAATCTTCATGAAAAAATATTCAATTGTGCCCAGTGCCCCCCTTAAGTGATTTTTAAATTAATCCTAGGTGCAAACCTTAGGTACTTTGGTCCATCAGTGTTATTAGTTGTGTTTCTTGATGGACTTTAATTAATCTCACTAAAACGTTAGAAAACCCAAAGCTAGACACATTAATTAATCCATCACTGAAAATACAATTATTAACACTTCAAAATATAGGGAGACCCAAAGTTGATGGGTTCCCATTCCATTAAATACTTAATTGTTAATTAATTGCCTTGTTACCTTAGTCAGTTATCCTTTTAATCATTAATAAGAGGGAGTGCATCATCTCATGATCTTTGTTTTACTTGTTGGGCACAAAATACTCCACCAATACTCACCATGAAGACAAAAGAACACATCACACCATACCTCCTAACCAACCATCATGGCCACCTCTCAACCGTCAAGAAGCAACATCTCCAAGAAAGGATACAAGTATACCACCTGCCCATTCAATTGTCTAGCCATGGAATCCTGCAAGCTCGAGACTTGTGAAAAAATTTCAAAAGTGATGTGATCAAAATCACATTGTAGTAATATGTTGTAACACTTCTTATCATAGTTCTTTTGTTTCTTTAAAGACTGAATATTGAGCAGTAATATTAACAATATACTTACTGCATTTGTTGTTGCCCTTTGGACTTGGTTCGCGATTATTGCACAAAATGAAGATACTTTTGTTTTTTCTTGTATGTGTTAAATTGTAATATGAGTATTGCTAAGCTACTGCAATTTTAATTCTTCAATTTTAGATAAGTTTAATCTAACATTTAATTCCAAAATTTCCTTTACATAATGCATGGGCTTATATATCCTTTATATGTAGTATTATCCATACCTCTTATTGACATACCTATTTTTTTGGGACATTCTGGTACTCCATACCTGTCACCTGACGGCTCCATACCCAAGTATCAATGCACCTTGCTCTATTCTTGTTGATTATCTCACTTTACCTCATTTTTACACCACTATTGATGCTTACATTGCCATTTGTCATTCGTGTTATGTAAATTTGTCATTTGTACTCCATATGGATTAGCCATGAATATGGGTGAATGGATACTCAATGACCAGAGAGGTGGAATCAAATATTAAAGTGTAATTTTAGTATTTTGTACACTGAAAGTCTTATATTTCTGTTTTATCTCTATTCCTTTTTTTTTCCCTGAAGTTCTTAATTCTTGCCCCTATTCAATGATTGTTTGCCTGTTTTATCATTTATGGACCATAAAGATCGAGACTCAAAAAATTTAGGTTAGATTACTTTGCCAGAAGTACTATAAAATCCCATGGTTATTATATTAAATATGTTGATCTGTTTTATATTTAATATTTTATGTATCTTTGTATCTGTTCTTTTTAAGGTTAGTGATTCTGCTCCAATGATAGGATTTTTTTTACTTTATGCTAGTATTGACTTTAAAAGTTTTCTGATTTATGAATACCAGCTTAATATATGTGAGATTGAAATAAAGGGTAGATAATTTGGTGGCTATGATATCTGCAGTGCTCGCGAAATGCTTGTTCAGCATTTGGCATCTTTTGTGAAATGGCAATCTCCTGGGCGAGTTGGGCTAATGGCTCTAGCTTTGTGCATTAAAGAAGCTGCCTGTGGAGATGATTGGATTGAAGACAAAGGAACTTTAAAGACATCTACTCTGTTATCTAAAACAACAGACTGCAATGACATACCTTGCGGGCATACTCTACGAGAAAATATAACTGCCGACTTGGTTGAGGTTCTTCGACTTGTTGTTGAGAACAGTAAACAACACTTCAACCCGAAGTATAGATCTCAAGGTTTGTGCCCAACCAGCAAAATATAAGATCCTTTGGTCCTTTTTCCTGTTTTCCTTTTATGGTGCTATGATTAAAGATTTTGCTACATTAACTTAAATAATGGCACTCCATCAATATTTTGGATTTAATTTATTCTAGAGCCATCTATAATTTTCCTAACTACTTGATTGTGGATGCAGTGTGTGAATATATTATAGTAGCTGCCTCAGCTCTAGTGGTGATTTATGAGGTGTCATTCGACAAATTTTTACACTTTTTGTCATCTTTTCCTAGGGAATTTATTGTCAGCGGTGGTGAGTATAACAATTTGATGTGGTGATTTTTTTACTTTCAGGACAAAACTGGACTATAGTATCTTGACTTTATTTTTTCTGCACTTCTTTCTCTCCATTGACTTTTTTTCATTACCATTGTTTGATCACATTTGGGTGGAAATGAAAAAGGACACATGTTTTGAAGAGAAAAGTTCTACTAACACAAATACCCAGTGCAAATAACGCAGATACTCCATGAAAGGAAAAATAATATATTCTATGATTGATAAGATAATGATGATTTACAATGAGAAATGATGCTTGTATAAATACCCATGCAAGGGTTGCCTTGGTGATGAGACGCCACCTTTCATAAGGTGCCTCTTCATTTACCTTTTCATTTAATTATTTAATTATTTTATCAATATGATTAATATTTATTAATGCTTATTTATTATATATTTTGTTCATTACATTTTTGGGACTAGGGAGCACGAGAGCGAGGAAATGCACAAGGGGGATGTGTGGAAGCCACGCCAAATTTTAGGGAAATTTCGTGGAAAAGAGGGGATGTCAAAGTCATAAAAATTAATTTAAAATATTAAAATGATAAATTCCAACAATAATTATAACCACAAGTAAAACTAAAAACTAAATCCATCATTATGGAATGTACATCTATTAGTTATTGCCATATCAAATTTCAAATTCGTAAATGAAACTGAATTTTGTTACTATTACCATATAAAAACTAAAAACTATTATTATTATGCAATGTATATCTAAATTCAAATTTCAAATTTGTAAAAGATAATGCAACAAAATCTGAAGTCTAAAATAGTCAAATAGATACTGGACAGTTAATATAGAGAAGTTAGAATAGTGAAATAGACAAAACTGAAAAGTCTAATAGTAGATTAAAATTTCTCAAAAAATACTAAATAGTAAAGAGTATCTACTGTCATCAATATCTAGTATCTACTATCTAGAGTCAATATTGAAACAATGAAAAGTAGTTGAAATGAATCAACCATAGTGTTAAAAATCGGAATCGGACTCGGAATCGGTCGAGGGTCAACTCGGAATCGGAATCGGAATTGGTAATGAATCGGTCATAAATCGGCCGATTTGAATTTAATGAATCGGTTTGCTAAAAAATACATCAAATATTTAAATTTTAAAGAAAAACAACATTTTCAAGATTATAATCCATGATTCCAAGTCATTGAAGACAAAATTACCAAAATCTGCTCATGTATACACCATATAAGAGTCAATATATCAAAATGGCACAAAGTGTACTGTAATCTGCTCATGTATATACCATATAAAAGAAATAATATGAACTTTTTAAGGGGACCGGTAGATGTTATTTGTAGTTGGGTTGGGTAGTTAGGTTAGGGATAGGTTAGTAAAATATAAAATATAAAAAAAATAAAAAACAAAGTTAAAACTTAAACTTACAAAAAAAAAAAAAAAAAAAAAGACAGTATATTGCCAACCGGCCCGGTCAGGTTCGAAATCGGCCAGTCAAACCGGTTAGTTACCGAACCGGACCGGTTTGGTTACCAACCGACCGGTTCGGTAACTAACCGGTCACCGATCCGGTTTACCTACCGGTTTGAACTGGTTTGGTACCGAACCGGTGAACCGGCCGGTTCCGAAACCGGTTAGCCCGATTTTTAAAACTATGGAATCAACATCATGATCAAATAAGCATCAAGGAGTGTGATCCATTGACTTGTGTGAGAGGGTAGGTTTTAGAAAGGCGTTAGATTCTTAGGCTTGTCTAGGATTTAATTTAATTTTGGTTTAGTTATGTTTTTATTTTTTTAACATTTTTTAATATTTTAATTTGCATTTATTTTTATTGTAAAATATGAAAAAGGGGGGAAGCTTTTGTGCATCTCCCTAGAGGGGGATTTTAGGGGGATGCCCATAAGCCCCCCTTGGGGGGAAATTGCATGGGTGGCTCCCAGAAGCCCCCCAGGGGGAAACGCATTCCACACCTGGGGAAACTTGGGAAACATGTTTCCCCGAGTTTCCCCCAAAAGGGGGATGTGGGGAAACTTTCCCCAGGAGTTTCCTCGCCTCGGAAGCATGGGAAAACGAGGGGGCATGTTCCCCACCTTGGGGGATGCGTCCCCGTGGAACGCTGGTATTTAGCCCCAACATCAACACTCTACATAATATAGTGCCGAAAACTTGGCCTTCACAAAAGAAAAAAGAAACCCCTCACATTGGGAGATCTAGAAGTAATGCTTCAGAAACTGAGTTGTAACATGTAGAATCCCTAGTGCGCAATATTAACAGCTCTGCTGGCTATTGCACAGTCGAAAATGCCAAAAATAGAAAACAATCCCTAGAAACTCTCTCATCTTTAGTGGCAGAAGACCAATAATGAATGTGCCCCAAGGTAGAGAGAATAACAACTGTAGAGAAGAAAAATAAATGATTTAAGTGAAACCAGTCTATTGGATTTCTATATATACACTGGGTATTGAAAAACTGCCTTAGTAGTTGACATTGATGCCATGAATATAATGTAACAGCCCCATAGAAAAAGGGACATGACACACCCTTTTCCTGGTGATTTGCTTCCACAGCACACGTATATATATATATTGGGCACCTACTTGGCATTGGTCCTCCCATTCTGCTGTTTAAACTTATATGTGGGTTATGTAAGCATATTCTACTTTTAGCTAGTTGCTGTCGGATCAATCATCAAATGGATGCCTTCCAGCTATCCTTTCCTACCCATTATTTAATCTAACATTTAAAATGTTTTCTAGAAGATGCTTCTAATTCTCCAGTTGCAGAAGTGGAGCCATTTCTTTACTGGTTAAAGGGTGCATTCTTTGTAAAGCTTTTTTCTCCTTTTATGGCCAGCTTCTGTCTTAATTCTTGCACTGTACTAGTTGTTGTTTTCTGATGAAACTGTTATTTTGTTACCTGCTAACGATGCTTTTGATATATTCATTTGCAGGAGCCTTGCATTCCAAGATTATGCACTGGTTCAACTTGCAGGGCACCACATATACAAATAAACCTCTTTTCACTCATCAAGAATGGATTGCAAGTAACCTGTACAACTTTGCTGAGAGCTTTCTGAAACCTCAAATTTTTTATCCCTCTGTTTCTTATGATGATGAAGAATTGGATGCATGGCGTGTTGAAGCAGACAGGTGGGCAAGATTATTTTGCCTTGGAGTATTAGAAGAGCATCACTTATCACAAATACTCATTGTAAGATGTCTTTTTCTACCTCTATTATATTGAGACATATGTATGATTTGTAATCCTGACACTATGGTTATATTTTAGTATAATTCTTGTGAGGTCTTGACGCTTGAGTGAGTGTGGAGGGAAGAGGTTGAGTGGTTTTTCGGTTTCTTGATGTACCCTAGCTATACTATTGAAAATTTGAAACATTACCCATTTTGTTTTTATCTTGAGTAACCTTCATTGGCCTTGCCCCATGAGTCTCTATACCAGACATGAACCACAAAAAAATTAACACAAATATTTCCAGTTAGGATTCTCCCACATTTTCCTATTTTGCTTTATTTTCTGAGCAGGTGATTTTCATTGATAGCAGGTTGTAGCTGGAAAGTTTACAGCTGATTGTTGTCGATATCTTTAATCATAATGAGAACTATTCTCCATATTCATAAGAAAACACAAAATGGAGTTTTGACTGAAACTAAAAACTTCAATCTTTTATGCAATATATTATTCCACTTTGGAATTTTCTCCCAGGACAACCCATCCTTGTCCTCACAGCCCTGGGACTGCTGATAGGACATTATCCGGCATTACTTTGGTACAGCCACAGTGATTGTTATGGATAGATGTTTCTGCTCCTTCCTCTACATCCACCTCTATATTTGATAAGGCGTTGTGGCTCTCTTTGTCTTTTCTAGGGTTTACCCTCTTGGTACATGCTTTCTACTCTCTTTTATACTAATTTCACTTGTCTCTCTTTATCTTTTGGCTTTCCAGAGTAGCCTTGGAAGTTGCTACTTCCACATTGTGTTTATGACTGGTTTTATTTTCTAGTCCGATTTGACCTATTAGGGGACAATGGACATTAATAAAATTATTTCATCTCCAAATTTTACCAAGTTAAATGAGGTTTGTTATCACCAAAGTGATTCTTTGAGAAATCTGCTCAAAAGGCTTCAAATGGACTGCAAGGGACACTGCAGCTATCGCCAGCAACAAACCTCTTGCTTTGGAATTAGTGCATGCTGATTCCATGGGTTATTCTCTAAAAATTCAGATCTGAAACTGCTGATGTGTGCAATAACTTGGGTCAGGTCTGCAATGAAATCTCACTAACCTGCAATTTATTCTTCAATTCCATACTTCTTACTTCAAATCAGGGAGAAACAAGTTCAGATCTGTGATTATATATTTCAAATCTGTAGTAAATCTTCACAATCTAAGATTAGGGTTATTCAAATCTGTGATCTGAACTTGCAGGTCTGCAACAAAAAGATCGCAAAGACAATGGATAAACTCTCAAGTCTGTGATGTCCTCCACAAATCTGCATCTTTTGATCAATGTTACCAAAACTGAACTGAAAATCAAACTGGTTTACCCCAAAAACTGAAACCGGTAAATAAAATGGTTGACCAATATTATATATAATATTTAAATTTTGATTTAAAAATATATATTCATGTGCGTTGTATGTGTTGTTGCAGTTCTTTGAACAATCGTTGAACTAATCCATTGCTTAGGTTTACACTCCTTCCAACCTTGGCTTCTTCTGATTCATGGCTCAAATACCATATCAAGTTTACAAACATAGAAGAATTGAGAGGAGAAAACTAGGAGGAAGAGACTATGCACTTCATATATTATTCCATATTTGAAAAAATTCTTTTACATACGTGAGAGATGAGAGGGAGGGGTTACATAACTTCTTTCTTGTTTATTTTTAAGTATTACTAAGTACTTTATTAATATCATAATGCAATATCATTCAGTTAACATAACCTAAATACATAATGTACTAAATGGGTATTAATTAAATAATTACACTAATATATCTAGAGCTGATGAAGCGTGGATAACTCCAAGTGCTGATATGATGGCACCACCCTGGCAATGATGCAGATGGACAAGAAATCTCGAGCTTAACACCAAAATTCCAGAAAGTGTAATTCTGGCTAGTAGTGGGGATTATGTTTTAGTGTTGATTGCGAATTGACAATTGTCTAAATTGCATTGAATGATCATTGCTTCTGTATTTATGATTTTTTTTTTGAGCAACATTCATTGAAGTTTACGTTTGTAAAAATTTGTTTCTATTTTCCCTACAGATGAAGATTGTTTTCCCTTGACATAAGAGGAATAGCCATATTGTAGAAAAACTTGGACTCTTGTTGCCCTAACTCATAGACACAACTTGAAAGAGCTGATTTAATTGCAGTCCCCCTTAAAATTTTGAGTTGATGTTTCTTTTGACACTCCCAATGGTTGAAATTTGAAACACATAGAATTTCCGTAATTTTTTGTCTACCCATTAGCTTTCTCATTCTAGATTCAAGAATGGCGTGCATGATTCTATGTAGGGTTCCTTCTTGATGTAGGTTTGTATAATAATGTTATTAGTCCTAATGTTGATGTTTAAGAATGGTGTAAATCTTGTTTGGTATCAGTTCCCTGTCAGCATAGAAATGAATTCTTATTGGCCTCTGAAGATGAAATGAACAAAGTTTTGAATATCCAATGTAAAAAGAATAATAGATTAAAATTCACATAGGACAAGTGTTAATAATTTAGTAAAATATGAAGGAATGATGTTTTTTATAATAATGAATGGCTTTGTTGTTTATAGGCTTGAAGGTGACCTTTCACGCAAAGCTATGCCTTTATGTGATGCACATTTTAATAATTATATCAATATCCTAAGTTCTATAGTTCAGGTATATATTTATGAGTTATGTTTATTTTTATATACATAACATTGCCTTCCCCTTTGGAAATGCTTTGTTGTCAAAGCATTTTTATGGAAAAACTCTATCTTTTGTTTTGGGTTGTAATGCTTTGTCATAATTCTTCATTATTGAGGTTGAAGACATGAGACTATATGATCTTTGATGTGCTAAGCAGAATTGTTGGATTGTAAAAGGGTTTACCCACCCTACTTCGATCTTTTGTGAAACACTTGCGTTTATAGGGATCTTGTAGAGAACTTGTTGTATTGTGATTCCCAAGATGACTAGTGATGGTTTGTTCATGTAACATAGGTCGTTGTGGACAAGTTCCAATTGGGTTCTTTTCCCTCGCATGCCTTTCCTGTCTCAAAGGGAGCTTGGTGATGCTTTCCAAGCACACACATTTCACATACTCCATCAGGGGGGGGAAATTTTAGGTAGTCCAAAAACCATGTCATGTTTCACGGTTTCACCATCAGTTTCAAGCTTCGTAAATTTAAATGTTTGAGTCATTCATGCCAAACTCTCTTGCAGTCATCGATCTGAGCTATGAGTTTAATTGATCCTCTATTTATCTTGTAACATGTTGGAACTTAGAGTCCATCTTTGGGATCAAGAAACCCTTTAGCTATAATTTCCCAATTGTTCACATCCTTCACAACAAACCTATCTGGCCAAAATTAAACTTTTTTGCTAGTCTGTGTAAGTGGGGCTACTGACAACAAGTTTGCACTCAAGTTGGGTGCATGATACATACTGGTAATCATACCTTTGACATTCAATGTTAACAAAACCAACAACAGTAAGTGCATAATCATGTGCAACAATTTTTATGTATTTTTGTTTCTGCAGCTTCAGTTAAGGAAGAAAAGAGAGAAGCATCTTTAGCCATATGGTGAGTACAACTAGAATAAAATATGCACTCACTCTAACAGTGTGCGCATGTAAGGCCTAAGAAGAAGGAACAAAAAATGTATAATTATTTACCGTACCTTCTGGAGGTCGATACAGAGCATTGGTTGATCATCCTGTCGACACACTTGCTTTAAGTTTCTTGACCTTCTCTTTTCTTCTTCAAGCAAGCCTTCTTCATATGTCCTAATTTTCGACAACAATGACATGCCTTCTTCTTCCTGCCCTTCTTATTTGGCTTATCATGCTTCTTCGTCTCATTTTGGTCGCTGCACTTTCAACTTTTCTTCGAGTTACTCTGTTGACCTCTTTCTTTGTAGTTCTGTAGACCTTTGCCCTTTAACAGATAGGCTTGTTACTTGACACTTAATTTACCTTCATGAAGCAATTTGTTGTGTGCCCTAATCAACAATCCATAGAAAGAGTTAAAGGTATAGTCCTTACCGTCTTCTTTTCTAGATGCCCAACTAGCACGAAATGTTGAACATAATACATCATAGGTGTCTTTAGATTCACGAGGATCAGTTCAATGAGTTGACCATATTTCTTCTAAAAGTCCTTGCCACATTCACCCAATTTCAGTTGCAACTCTTTGGAATGAGCCAAATAATCCTCAACTCTTTCCAATGAGAGAATATCTAGAGAGATCAACTCTTTCTCAATCTATAACTTGACTTTTGTCAACTTTATCAAACTAATTCTTCAGTTTCTTGTAGATTTGATGAGAACAGTCGATCCCACTTGTATGGAAGCGAATCTCCCTCAAAATCTAAGTGGTAATCACTCCTACAGCCTCATCCTTCTTTTCTAGGATCATGATCTTTGTAAATTGTCAGAGGGCCTTACTTTTCAACAAGGTCTGCATATTTTTGCCCATATTTCATAGTTATGCCCATTCAAGATAATAGGTTCTTGCTTCGAAGCCATAACATTGATGCATCAATCTAAACCCTGATACAGTCTGCAAGTCAAAACCCTGAGTCAATCACAAATAAATATAATTCAATAGAGCATGTTCTTTCGACACCTCGAAAGACTTGTAGACAATAGGATGTGATTCAAACCAACATCTTTGATATCATGTCGGCGAAATGAGGGATATAGAAAGATCAAAGAGCTAATTATTCCAAGAAGAGGTGGTTTCAATAGACATTGTTTCAACACTCAAGCACAACATATCACAATTGACAATGCATTGAAATGCATTGCTCACCATGTTGTTAATCGACCCATAGGATCATCATTTACAACTCCAATATTTAACCAACTCCCTTGACTGAGGAAGAATGTGTCCACATTCCTGGGTCATAGCACATAACGTCCTCCTTGAATTCTACCCTATTTGTGACATAGTCGACAGTTTTGTTCCAATTACTTGACTAGTTGGTCAATTAGTTTACTCTTGTGTCAGCTGGTCGGTTTGACTAGTCAAGACCTAGTCATCCTATCGGTTGATCAACTAATTGACCACTCAATGGACTCTTCTAGTCGACTGCCAATCTCTAGAAGATCCATAGTTGTGATGAACTTGTTAATTTTCTCTCTACAACTAATAATATGATTACTACTTCCAATAAAATAAACCCAAATGCATGCGTAATTAAATTCTCAAATCTGATTTTATGAAAAAAGTACATAAGCTCAATTTGCTGATAAACTATGCAGCGGAACAAGAAACCAATCACACACAGTACACAATAATTTTTACCTTGGAAACTCCAATGGGGAAAACCAACAAACTAGGGCTTTCTTGAAACTCGAGCCATAGAAAAATAATAGAATATTACAATAAGATATTTCACATATAGAGGAACCTGATGCCTTGGGAGGATTGCCAGATCTTTGGGTCAAACCCACACTTTGCAACAACTGCAACTACTGCTCTGAGTAATGCACCCCTACTCACACGTGTTCCAAGTTGCATGCTTGGTAAAAGTGTGCCCTGAAGAGATTGAGGGCGCACTCACATGATGTGAGATATTGATCTTCGCCCTCCAACTGATCTTCATATCTCAGACCTGAAGCCATGTCCTTGTAAATCTAATAACCTGTCATTTAATCCCTCTGAATAAAAAACAACCTGTAGATCTATGCAAACTGCCTTGGTTTCTTTCAGGGACAAGGCTCTGATACTATGCTAATTTTCTCTTATTTGATTACTACTTCCAATAAAATAAACCCAGATGCACGCGTAATTAAAAATTTAAATTCTCAGATCAAATTTATGAACAACAATACATAAGCTCAATTAACTGATAAACTACGTAGTGGAACAAGAAACCAATCACACACAGTACACAATAATTTTTACGTTGGAAACCCCAATGGGGAAAACCAACAAACTAGGGCTTTCTTGAAACTCAAGCGAGAGAAAAATAATAGAATGATTACAATCAGATATTTCACAAAAAGAGGAACTTGATGCCTTGGGAGGCATGCCAGATCTCTGGGTCAAACCCACACTTTGCAACAACTGCAACTGTTGCTCTGTAGGAATACACCCGTACTCACACGTGTTCCAACATGTCTGCTTGGAAAAAGTGTGCCCTGTGCTTTGCTTTGAAATCTCTGATGGAATGCACCCCCTACCAATCTCTGGAAGAAGTGTGCCTCCTCTCACTCACTGAAGAAATGTGACCCTGCTTCTTCTGTCCTCACAACCGAAGAAGTGCGCCCCTCTTTCTGCTCTCTCTGACTGCTCAAGAATTCGCTCCCTCTCTCAATTAATCTTTGAATGAGGCAAGTGTTATTCTCACACTCTCTGTGTAATGTGCCCCTCTTAGTCACTGAAGGAAGTGCGTCTCTGCTTCTCTTTGCCCTCACAGCTGAAGAAGTGTGCCCCTGCAAACTCAATCAATTTCTGAATGTCTTCCTTCACTCACATGTATCTCACATCATCTGAACTTTTACCCTTTACAAATCCTTTATAATTTACTGGTGACTTTTAGGTTCAAAAACCCTAAGTTTACTTCTGCATGCATGCAAAAGTTCTACATGCAAAAGTTAATTAATTATTTTTTTCTCCGTAAACTAAAATCACTTGGATGCAAAAAGTAAAAGCTCGGACCTCTCCGCATGGTTCCAACATTTAAGCGATGAAGATCACTTGTCCTCAGTTACTCCAAAACCAATAGAACTAGCATGGTCTGCTGTTCCAACAACCCTTTTATACATTTTGACTTGGATCCCCTTTAATATTTTATCTATACATTTTTTATTTTCTTTTTTTAAAATCCTTGGCACATTAATTGGTAACCATATTACCTTAATTTGGTTATAATTCTTCCAAATGTCAATGCCTCTTTAATCTTCAACCTACTGCTCTATTGTTTCATGTCTAATTCTTTTTTATCCCACAGGACCTTTCTTACCGTCGGTGGCATGGTATTAGTCAAAATAGTTATGTGGAGTTAGACAAAAATGTTTACACTGTTTCTTGTTATATAAGCATATAAATCAGTGTTGAAAAACTCTCCAAAAAATCACCGACTTTTTAAAAAGTCACGATTTTTTCCCTTAGTCGAAAAATCGTCTGGAAAAAATCTAGACTTTTTCGAAAAAGTCAAATGGCATGTCTCGACTTTTTTGAAAAAGTCCCGACTTTTCCCGACTTTTTCCAAAAGGTCTCCATTTTTGCCAAAATGGCTAATTTTCCAAAAAATTGCCATTTTAGCCATTTTGTTGTATACTAACACCTTTCCTCTACCGTATAAATATTTCAAAACTTTGTTGTATTTGAAGACCAAACCATGCAAGGATAATCTATACAAAATATGTATCCGTTTATCAAAGATCACAATGGTAATTGAATTAGTGTTTTCACAATTAGGGAATTTTTTGAGCAAACATATTTTGAGTGATCATCATAGCACATTATAGGAAAAAGAAAGCATTGTTTCAAGTGGTAGAGGAGTTAGGGCTAAATGTGAGGCTCATGTCGGAAATTCAATTTGGGAGGAGTGAAAAATACATCTATGATTTATCACCAATACAAAACAAGAAATACGTTTAATGGCTGACAACCAGATCAATAAAATATACCTTTCAAAAATTAGGTTTAAGTCATAAGATGGAGGGACAAATAAAAAACATTTATGAAAACCTTATATAAACCTAATCATTGGAGTAGGGAAAATTATGAAGTATGAATGGAAAACTCGGGAAGAGAGCATTGATATTAGATAGCTAGATGCTAGTTTTCCTCGGATACATTTATATATGTGATGTCATGTTGTATTGGTTATCCACTTTTGAGTCCTTGACTGGACAACTATGATGTTTCATGATACATTATCGACTTTGATGTATAATTTTACATTTGGCATGACTACATGATGATGATATATATCAATGCTTTCTCCATATTTATGTTCCAATGTGTTTATTGGATGTTATTGTTGCTTTAAATGTTTAAAATTCCGAAAAAAATGAATGTATTTTGTATTTTTTAATGTTTGCTGACTTTTGCTGATTTTTCCCGATTTTCTCGCCGATGTTGCTGAGAAGTTGTGTTCGGGACCCTTGCTGACTTTTTGCTGATGGCAACTTTTTCAACATTGATATAAATTATAGGGAACCTCTACTACATTATAGTCCTAGCTTTATATTTCTCTATCACATTTCCTATTTCATCCACATATTTTTTTCTTCATTTCAACAATTATTTATTTATTTAATTATCTTGCATGTTATCACTATGTATGGGGTTTTATCAGTTGCAACTTGCAATGCTTGATGGGGATGTACAGTGGCATACCCATGCTGATCGTAGCAGGAGTGACGACTTTAAGGTTGACGTCACTTGTACGAAATTCATATGGTAGCCTATTTCCTTGACAGGGAATGGCGGCCTATTTCCTTGACAATGAATCTCTCTCTGTGACTGCAGGTTATCCTGATCTTTTATGATTCTTCTAAATTCTTTGCGTCTACCAGCACGATTCTCTTAGAAAGGCGGGACTTAACGGCAAACAACCTTTGATTATTATTCCAAACCATTTTACCTCAATCTTCAAAGAGATTACTATCACAGAAATTATTGATTCTGTTTTTTCTTCTTTCTATGCTTATAATATTTGCAGTGGAATGATTTTCAATAAGATTTCTGATTTTTTTTCAAGTGACCAAAATCCTGAATGTGGTCAAAGACCTGAAGATGAGAGTCTTTGAATTTTTTTTGAGTGTGGCCAAAAGCCAGATCAGATTGTAGCTCTGATAGCAAATGAAATGAATAAAGTTCAGTTACTGAATATCCAATGTAAAAAGGATAATAGGTTAAAATCCATATAGGACAAGTGGATGATATCTGTTACAATGATGAATAGCTTTGGCATTTATAGGCCTCAAGGTGACATTTAATGTAAAGCTATGTCTTAATGTGTTGCAACTTTAATAATAATTAATATCCTAAGTTCTTTAATTTAGGTATATATTTATGAGTTATGTTTAATTTTATATACATAACAGAAGACTCATGCACTTCCATGATCATTTAAAAAACTGCTTTTCCAAACGAAATGTAGGCAGGATTTTGTAATTTTTCCTTCTTTTCCTTGATTGACTTCCATCTGTATGCAGTTCAATTATATGCTGCTTCCATATCTACATCTTAACTATTCCAACTGTTCTCAGCTTATCCTTGTAAATATTCTGCATCATCATAGAAACGGAAAATATGTATTGGTTTTCTGAAGTATTTGTCTTTGATATTTATTGAATTCTATGCTCAATCCATAAAGTACTCTGCATTTTTTGATATTGGATCTTATAATTGAGTTATTGGTTTTCTTTATTTAGCAGGTGGTTCAGAATCATGCATCCGAAATTTCAAAACGTGTGTATAACTCAAGCTGCATGCCTGATAAGTTGATACTTCTCATTTTAAGTCTACTGAAAGAATGTCAACATCAAAAGCAATTTTCCAACAATATGAAACATAGCACAATGAAACATGGGAGAAAACAAGCATTAGTAGACTTTGATCGAAAGGAGGATTTGCCAGGATACTGTACACTTGTCACAAATGTTTCTGACGTTATCCTTTCAATAATGGTAAGCATTGGCATTTTAGAACCGTTGAGTGCAAGTTCTAGATTTGTTTTCCTCGTTTTGTCTTTGCAGATATGTACCTAGGCTTAGTTGTCTGAATCTTATGCTTAAAAATGCCTATTTTACAGGGGGAACTTATTTCATTTGCAAGGTCAGCATTCACAATATTTTGGTCTGCCGATTTCTCATGGGATGGGCCATTGCCTGGTTCAGTAACTGGAAAACTTGGTGGACCAAGCCAACGGCGACTTCCATCTTCTGCAACTTCAGCAGTCCTGCAAGCAGTACTTTCTTCCTTCCGTGATTGATTCTAGAATGTTTATATTTAGCTATTTGTAAAATTTTATGTCCAAGATGATTGTTGTCCTATGTTTTTCTTTAATTAAATAAATCATATCTGAACTTATTTAACAGCAGAAATAAACATTTCTGAACATGCAACAATTACACATATAGCTGAAAATGAGCAGCAGAAGCATGAACATGATACACAAGAATTTGTTGAAATCAGCTTTTATTCCTTCAAAAACTTACAAGGACACCTCAACCTGAGGTTTACAGCCTGTTGAAAAGAACAGTACGCTTACACAGAAATCTGAGAAACTGCTGTACTCTGTTTTCAACCTTGCTGGTTGATCCTCTTCCTGCTATCTGCTTTCTCTCCTCCTTGGTTTCACTTGTGTGTGCACACAGCTTCCTTGGTGCATGCCTTAGACAACTTACTTGGTGTGTTCCAGGTTCCTTACGCAACTTCTCTTCCTATCTTTTCCTATTTATGCTTTGAGATAGATAACTAATCTCCTCAATTTTAACAACCAACTTTCTTGATTCTAGCAGCCAAACTCAACTAATCTCTTTAATACTAGCAACCACCTTATCTCAACAATGAGGTGTATGGCTAAGATTATATAAAATTCAACTCACTAATATTCTAGAATCTCTAGACTATTTCGTTTAGATTTCTAAGACTAAGAGAACAAAGGAATTTAAACTCCCACTTTTATAATTATTTATTAAGTGAAATTACAAGATGGTATTATTTCCCACTTTTAATAAGTGGTCACTAAGAAGTTGTCTCAAACTTTGTCTCACATGTCACACCTAACCTGTGCAAGAAGCTCCTGCTCGAGCTACATTTTTCAACACTGTTATCTGTGGGCAGATTGGCATTTGTTAAGTGGTCTCACTTTGCTGTTTGTCCTCATGCCATTATGAGAGAAGTTGCATAAATGTTTTACTCAATGACCCATAGACCTAAAGACCTCATGTTTTATTGTAAGGTTTAATTTGATGTTGTTAGAAGAGAATCCATAGATTGAGGTGAGAATAACAAAATATGCAAGCCAAAGTGACAGTGTTTTAAAGTTCAGGATATAGGGATATGGAATGTCATTTTTTTTCAAAATGATCTAAACTTACGATAGTGAATACTCAAAAAGGGAAATTAGTTATATAAGGATGTATATCATGGGTGGTTAAATCATTGTAAGTACCATACATCAAATTAAAATTAGATGGTTACCACCAACTTACCTTTAATAGTTTTCTATTATTATACTTATTGGTAGTGTCCATCTGCCAGACATTTTATTTCTGTAGTGATTAGCATGTTATAGACAACAAAGTGGAATGCAATTATGTGATGATAAGAAGTAGAGGTAGCTACTACTCAACATGTTACTTTTATTACCGAAAAGAAAGTACACATTGTTACCTTCCAAACCTGCACTTGTTGTGGTAAATTCGTGAAACACAAGTGAAACCTTAGAGAAACTCAACAAGGTTGCCCACAGCCACCACAGCAACCCTTCTTCTCACATTAGACTGGTTCTCCTTTGGTACAAGGAGGTTGTCTCTAAGAAACAATAATCCAATTAAATGATAATCGTATGGAATGGAGGATGAGGCATAGGACATCAAATCTGACTGCTGTTTTATACTTCATATATTTCAGATTTGTGAACAGCAAAAAGAAGAGTTGATTTTATAGTTTTTTGGGGTTGGTTGAAAGCAAGGATAGTGCCTAAAATACTATTGGGTACATGAAATCTATAAGGAAGCTGTTGCATATTGTTTTCTCATGATTATATAGAAGCATATAACCCAAATGAAGAACCTACGACAAATATATCTTGCTGGCCACTAAAAACCAAAATTTATTGAGGAAAATCCGGATGAAGAAAGACACCCAAACATGCATAAATGAAGTATCTACTAGAAGAACATATAAATTATAGCTAATCTGAATCATGAAAGAAGATATGTAACAACATTTTTCAGCAATATACACAGGTGACAGAGGTTTAAAAGGGGAATGCACCACAATTAAGATTCTTCTAACAAGGAATAGAATTACCTAGTTTACAAAACTTCAATATTTCATATTTGATGCAAGAGATCTGGGCATTAGTCTTCAGCAATTTGGTTCAAAGCTTGTGCTTCAAGCTCCAATAACAGTAACCGGTAGTATCTAGTTATTAGTTTTTACAAGATTATAGCGATATAATTTAATTGGAAATAAACAAATGGATCTCTAGAATACAGACAAAGCACATAAAAAAAACACAAGAATTTATCCTGGGAAACCCAATCGGGAAAAACCCAGCAAACCTTCGTATAGAGATGATAGGTTCTGAGAGCAGAGAGAAGAAGAAAGAGAGAAAAAGAAGTCTCTCTAAGATATTGTTATCACATATATAGTAGCCGGGCTACCATATTCTATTTTTTAGATACAGTACATTTTTCAACCAGATCTCTTACATATGAGACGCTGAGATGAGCAGTCTTAACGGATCATTATTTTATTTGTGGACTATTGTACTCTCCCATGTCAAGACTGAGTCTCAGGACACTCAGGTTTGAGAACCGATGTATCCATTTAGTCATTACAGAGCAGTTAGTGATGCCCAGTTTCATATCAGCACTTTCTCATTGGACACATGATGGTTCAGATGGATTTTATGCAGGAATATGACTCAGCTTGTATTATATTGTGTTATGGTTATCATTGCTCTTATACTCATCTTTTTGACATGCATTAACATGTAGTATCATGATCTGGCGGTCATAATTATATGAACTTGGATGTATTTGTATTATGTAGTGATGTCCTTACTTAGACTTGGAAGTTCCTGATCTATACTCATTGGTTTTACCCTCCTTAGGGAGACTAGAGGTAGTCATTCCCACCATTGTTTTGGCTTGCTAGTGTTGGCTTCATTTTTCACTGTCTCCACCCATCCATTTCCTTCCAGTTTTGTTTTTAACCCGACTTACTACTTGACTTGTGGCATGGAGGACCTTTCCCCGCTAGAACCTTTGTTGGACAAGCTTCCCTGTTTATATTGTGTCTCGGCTCTGAGTTGGTGACAGAGCTTGCCTTTGGTGAGTTGGATTGTATGCCTAAATCATTTTGGTTAGTTGTCCTGATGTTTGGCACTGTGCAGAACTCCCCCTGGTCACTTATTGTTGGCTAAAACTGAAAGCTCATGTACTACTTGTATTGGAAAATGTTATATATGCGCCCATGGAAAAGGAAAAATGCTAAACTGTGTTTCTTAACATATGTGAAAAAGGGCAAGAGCAATGAAATGCTAAAATACCCCTTGAAGGGTATAAGAAAAAGGTAAAAAAAAAACAATGGTCAAATATATGCTATATCCAAATATTGCCGACCTAAAGTTGAATATGTCTCGGATGAAAGCTGCGATTAGCTATGCTTTTAAGCACTGGTGAAGTCCCAAAGGGTCATATAGGCCAAAAAGGCCATGAAAATAAAAATTGATGGTCCTAATGACACTTGATCAAACTTGATGTAGACATGATGCCTAAGTTGAATAAGCATTCTCTGAACAACTCAACCATTTGTGAGGCATTGCCATTTCCTTTGTTGTTGTTTGTCCGACATTGGTTATAGTGAGTATTTCCTTGCCATATCCAAAGTCTCATGATGTTAAGTAGGAAGTCATCCTTTGCCTTAGCCTTGTCAATTTCATCCTTCACTCTTCACTAGCAAATTGACTACAACTATGAAGTGAGTATAATTCTGAAAGTCTGGTCTGAGTAATAATAAATAAAACCCTATATATGTATTTGGTTGATGTATCGCCAATGAAATGACTGCTACTTGTTGTCTTAGCCTTATAACAATTGCAGCAGATGGATGATAGTCTGAGTTATATTATTGGTATCTAGTCATTTACAGATGGTTGCGTCGAGAGGCGCTTTCTACAGCTCAAATGGGTGGGTGAGATGTGTCCCGTCTGTAACGCTGACGTGGCACATGTTGGCTCATTAAAATAATAATAATAAAAAGTAAAACAAAAAAACTTATAACATGTCTGCTTATAATTTAAAAAATAAAAATATTATACTCATATAAATATACAACTATATCAGGGCAATACTTACAAACTAAGTAGTAAATTCAATTGACTTTAGTAAGAAGATATTATAAAACCAAGAACATATAAAATTTAATAAAACCTCGTAGGGAAAAACCAAACTTCAATAATAGATTTATTATTGGTGGGCCAAGGCTAAGATCATCTCTCCTTCTTACTTTGGCAAAATACAACTAGCAAAAAACCATAGGCCACTAAAACCATGTGCTTTAAACCACTAGTCAAGGTTAACCCTAACATGTAAATGTTCATTTTTAGTTATAAAGAAAAACAAGTCATTTCTCAAAAACATTTGAATAAATGTTTAAAATCTTCATTTGATGGTGAAATGATTTTCAAATTCCAATTTATTCTTGAAATTTAAATTTTAAAAATTTATATGGATTAGTTTACTCATTAACTACTCTTATCATTCATTATTAGTTTTAAAGAAAGACAAGTGAAACAATTTTTGGAAATCTATTTGATTAAATAATTATTAATGTTACTCACCTCATTTTTTTACTGATATTCACCCTATTTTGAAATTACTTAAGTAAGTTGACAATTTCCAACTAGGAATAGTTATTAGACATTTTTGTAAATTAAAAAGAGTTTGCATCTCAAGAGAACTTGATCCCTCTCGGCGCTTGGTAGAGCCATAGTTAAGATGGATCTATACTGGTTATATTGTCTATTGGATATGGTTGATGATCAGGTAGGGACCTGGAAAGGGTATGAGTATACACTTTAGATGGATTTGGACTCTCTGAGTTTAGTGAGATAGTTTATTTTCACTTCTGGGCACTTGCAGAGATAGTCAGGCTCAGTTCACTCTTTTGATGCAGTTTTGCTTCATAGGATGATGTGTTTGAGCAGGGAGATGTTTTTTATTGGATCTCCTAGGGTGTTGTATGGGCATAGGGGGTGCAGCCACTTGATTGTACTATAGTTCCCCCATCCCAGAGAGCTTGGTGGGCTCAGTTGGACAATGCAGGCACCCTAGGAGGCTGTTTTGGCAGGTACACATTTCTCGAGGCAGATTAGAAAATAATTAAATGGCTATTGAAGAAATCGATTTGGGCTACTGAGGCAAGGAAGTGACATGGGATGAGTCATGATGATGAGTGTGATGTCCGCCGCATCTTCTCCAGCAGTTACAGCACCTGATTGGGCCCACACCTATTTTTGGGCATTTTTATATTATTTTCTGGAGCTTTTGGGAGGCTCACGATTTCCTCAAGGAGGCACAAAGTCAAAGAATTAAAATATTATATTATTTTATTGTGCCATGGGGCATCCAAAGGGAGTTAGTTAACACTCCATGGACCCACTATGTGCTTCATTTATTTCTTGTTGAGTGGGGTACCCTCTTTATGGGTGATTTAGTCCACTTTGGTACTTTATGGTGATATTGATCCATGTATTGTATGTTGAGCTCATCTCAACCATTGATTAGAATATTTTAGCTTTTAATCTTAGCGACTCGTTTTAAAAGTGGTTAGGATTTTGGTTCTCTCAGTTCTATTTAAATGAGAGAGCTTTTCATTTGTAAAGGGTCTTTGGCTCTTGGATCTGATTAATAGAAAGATTTTTTGTGGATATTTTCTGGATCTGCTTTGCATCTGATGTTCTTCGGTGGTGATTGGAAAATATTTTGTTTCTTAGCATTCGAAATATCTTGTGAGATCTATACCTTTTTTCGAGATCTTTGTCTTGTCTACAGGAGGGTGTTTTCAGCTGGAGTGTTTTTTGCAGGGGGACCTCAACTCGCTCGGATTGTTTTCGTCTTGTATCAGGGGGTTTTCATTAGCTTCGTTGTGATCTATGATTACTTCTTGTTACTTTTTTGTAGATCTAGCCTTTTCTTTCATGATACAACAAATCTAATATTGTTGACGTTTGCTTGTGCAGGATAGGGGGGCGCACTTGTCACTTGGAGCATAACGTTGGTTTTAGAACTCACTCATATCTTCTAGAATTGACTGGGATGGTGGGGATCATCATCATCAAGGCATCTACAAGCATTTCCAGGTAAGATCTAACAGGTAAGTCTCTTCTCTTTCAGATCTCAATGCATTGTACCTGCTTTTCTTCAATTTTTCTGAAAAACTCCTAAATAATAAAAAATCCAAAAAATATTTAATCGGGGAACCGCTTGATCTTTGAGCAAACCATTTCGGGGTTTTGTAGATCGGGCATCCATCTCACTAAATCATCGTCAACGCTTTCCTGATTTTAACTCGTTTGCCCTAGATCTGATTTTCTCACTGCTCAAACCCCAGCGCCCCACTGAAAATTTGACTTTTTCCAGAGTTGACTTTTTTCGGAAAATAATCACATGGGTTTGTAGATCAGGTATTCCTCATTCCAGAACACCACCAACGCTAAGCTAGTTCATGCTAGGTAGCCCTAGATCTGAAAAATTGACTTTCAGCCTCTTAGCTTCCCTCATTAGATTTTGACTTTTCCAGATCTGATTTTTCCTGAAATTTTCTGACTTGGGTTTGTAGATCGGGCCATCCTAATCTCATCTCCACTCCAACACTCAGCTGATAGTCTCCTGGTGGCTCTAGATCTGCAGATCTACCTCTCCAAACCCTAGCGCTAGCCCACCTACTGCTGATTTCCCTGTAACCTGAATCTTCTGGGCCAAATCCTTTTCTGGGTCCATATATCAGGGCATATCCCAGGTGGGTTCACTTTAACGCTGTGCAAATACTGACTCCATTACCCAAGGCTGAACAGGCACTGATCTCCAAGCATAGCGCTAACCCTATCTGACCTCTTTCCCTCGAAAGTTGACCGTTCTTTGATAACTTAGGTAACCTGAACTCTTCATATCTCTCACTGAGTCTATCTCTTTGGTACTAGACAGTCCCAACTTTGTCCTTAATCACCCTGTCTCAGTTAGGTTTCCCAAGACAACGGTTATATTCATCAGTTGCTAGTACGTAAACCCTAGATCTAGTATTACCCCTATAGGTCACTATGGATCAACCCTCATAAGACTGAAACCCTCATCCAAAGCCCAAGTCCACTTAGTATTATCATCCATAGATCCAGAGTTTCCAATTACCTTACACCTTACGTACCTCAAGCCATACTTGATCTGATCTGGTGTCTAGGTCTGATCTCTCCTGTCGGGAGTAGATCTGGGTCTCCGCCGTTGTTGTTTTGGACTTAGATAACATAAAGCGAATACTGCCTTGATTGGCGTGACAACCATCTATTTGGGAGTCTAGGAAGTCTTGGTTCCACCTCCTTAGTCGCTTGCCCCTCTACCATCCATCCTGGATCCACCTCACACAGGCAACTACAAGGTTGGTGATAACAGATACAACCCCATAAAACACTCCTTCTGGCTGCAGTTGCGCACCTTCTTTTGTTGGAGCGAACTTGCCGTGAGTGAGTAACACATGAGGAGGGGTGCTTCCTATTTATACTGATTTTGCAAGTGACTTTTTAGTGGGGCCGACTTGTCTTGGGGAACTACAAAAACAATATTTATTTTTATTCTTTTCTTTACTTAGTTTTCATCAAGGTTTACATTGATTATTTCTAGGGTTTACATGAGTAATTACATCAGTATAATCTCCCGTTGGAGGTACAAGGAAATACAATACAAGTACAATAAGAATAACTTCTAAAGTTGCACTATTTCCAACACTCCCTCTCAACAAGGAAGGTATTCTTCAGATATGGTCATCATCGGTATCACGAACATTTGGGTCTCTTCTGTACATCTCATCTGTCTCGATCATCTCTATACATACTAAAGGTTGTCAACACTATGTCTGGTCCACTCAATCCATCGGTAGATCCATCAGCTTTGCAACTCTACACAGTCCATCAGAGAGTACAATAATCAACATCTCATCTATTACAAGTCAAGTCTGTTTCTAACCGAGAACCAAGACACGCTTCACACGACCATCTACTACCAGTTCGTCTCAAGTGTTGATGGGAATTCTCCTACACTAAGTTCAGAACCAGGGCTAGTGGGAATTCTACTACACCAGGTTAAGTACGAGGGCAAATAAAGATCACCAATGTACACGACCATCTACTACCGGTTCATCTCAAGAGCCGGTGGGAATTCTTCCAACACCAGGTTGAGAATCAGAACGTATAGTGGTCACTAGTGCACACAATCGTCTATTTCCAACCCGTCTCAAGATGACGATGGAATTTCTCCCATACCAGGCTGAGAACCAGGGAGAGTAGAGGCCACAAGTGTACACGACCATCTACTACTAGTTAGTCTCAAGAGTTGGTGGGAATTCTCCTATACCAGATTGAGAACTAGAACGAGTAGTGGTCACCAGTGCACATGACCATCTGCTACCTTCTCGTCTCACAATGTCGATTGGATTTCTCCCATACCAGGCTGGGAACTGGAATGAGTAGAGGCACCAGTGTGAAAGCAATATAGATGTCTGCCTCAACTTTCCCTCTCCACAAGGGATGCATTTTCTTCTACTACAAGTCTTCTGCGAAAGTAATCAAACTTTTTCCTGAGAAGAGGCTTGGTAAGAATATCTGCAGCTTGGTCATCTGTCAAAACATAGTGTAACTCGACCGCACCATATCATGAATGTAGTGATATTGAATCTCTCTATGCTTCGTCTTGTTGTGAAACACGGGATTCACTGACATCTGTATACAACTTTGTTTGTCACAATGAATCACAGTTGGTCCTAGAATCTGACCAAAAAATACAGCAAGGATCTTTTGAAGCCATACTGCTTCTTGGGCTGCTGTATGTTTCCGCCTCTTATGCACCTGGGGTTAATGCAGCAAAAATTTTCAAGTTGCTTGGTGCATCCTTGGGGGCAAGTCTTGAGTCAAGTATTGTCACTTGATCTTGACTCCTCCGTTTAGGCTTAACTCCTAATGAAGCCAATGGGGGGTAGACCCTATTAATATTACTGAGGCTTTAGTTACTTAGTTGTTTTGGATGAAAATTTGTTGTTTAGGAGTTTCAAGGTTGATATATTAATCAAGACAATCGCACAATTAAATCAACTATACAACATATATGAAATGGAATAATCACGACAAAATATAGCTTAACTTAATTAAGCAAATAATAAATGTTAAAGACCAGTGTCGTGGAGTCAAAGAAAATGTTGTTGTAAAGTAAATGTTTTGCAATTGTGTTCTTGGTCAATTTTATTATTAAAAGATGAATTGATTAAAGGAGAGAGGGAGTTCCTAATATACTGGATGGTATGGGGAATATGTCTGGAGTTTGGGAAAAGTGGCTCCGCATGGGAAAATGTGGGCTAGATGGAGTCGTGGGGGGTGTTCAACACTACACCAACAATGATGTAGCCTAACGGGACCCCACGGTCACTTTCTAGTTGTTCCCACTTTCCTTGAAGAATTTTCCCACTATTCACCAAACTCGTTTACGCCGGATTTTTCGTAATGTTTAGGGGATATTAATTTTATTAATGTGAGTTGATTAAATTAAATGTAAGTAATTAATTAATGCACACTTTCGCTTTTAATATCCCCAAGAGTCGGGCAAAGCTGCGAGTGGTAGAGAATACACAGAAGAAGCAAATGTTTGTTCCAATTCAAAAAAATGCAAATTACAAAAGGATACAGCCCTTCTAGGACGGATTGTGTGCTTATGTAAATATAAACAAACTTATGAGACTAATTACTATAGTATGATTTTCTTTTCCCTTACAGTACTAGGAAAAATCGTAGTGGGTTAGTGTTCTTTACAAAAACTAATAAATTTAAAGCAACTTTAAACTAAATTTACTTGTAAAAAAGTATACAGCCTGTTAAGATGATTGTGTTTGTGTTAATTAAGATCTACAAGAAAAACAGAAAAATCACTCCAGGAAAAGAGACATTGCGAATACCCCCAGGGGAGATGTGGTGTGGGCATTGTGTAGCCCACTTGCTCATTTTACAATTCATTATTACAAGATCGGAAATGCTTGTGATCCTTTGAAAAATAGGATCACTAAGCTTACAATTTATTGAAATTTTTTATTAGAAGAAGGTAGGAGCGTCCAGGGTGCTCCAAATGGTTTAAAAGTTCAAATTTTCGCCATAGTCTCCTGAATTTTGAAACCCTTAGCCTGAATTTTGCTGTGAAAATTTCTCTAACTGTGGTTTGACCTAGATTGGGGTTTGAGGAACTTTTTGAAGAATTTTCTAAGTCATCTCATTTACGAGATGAGCTACTAATGCTTTTTGGGGTTTTTGTCCTTTGAAGGTTTCCCTAGTGAAAAACTCTTGTGTCCATTGTTTTGATGTGATGAATGTTATTTTACTGCACTTGTCATTTGTTTAAGTTAATTTGCAAATTTTTTGAAGTATTTATGCTAATATTAAAATTCAACTAAAGCACTTTAAATTCTGCTAGATAGTCAATTAAAAATCAATATACTAACTTCTTATTCAAACCTTTAAAATTTACTATTAGATTACTTGAAGCGTCCAGGAAGCGATGGGAAAGCACACTTCCTAAAGCTCCCGTATGGGAGCGTTTTTAGGAAGCTCGCCTCCAGGCCAAAAAAAACGCTCCCACCTTTTTTTCCAAGTTTTCTTAAAAAAAACCAAAAATGTAAGTGGTGGGTAACTAACCCTAGGTCCATACTAATGCTATATAAAGGAGACAAAGCCTACTCTAATAGCAAAAAACCTAACCTTAGTAATCATCAGTAGCATTAAATGGTAATATTAAATTCTTAAAGTAAAAGTTGGCATTCTTCTTATTAAAAATAAGGAGAATGCCAACTTTTACTTAAATTTTTAACATTACCATTAATTGTTTCAGGATGTTTGAGAGTGGTTCCAATGTCATCGGGCTTCAAATGCAAAAAGTAAATTTTTGATCCCATTCAAAATTCAACAAGGTTAACAGTTTTTAGGATTTCAGGATTGCAATGTTTCCACTGGATTCTATCATGTATGAGGGTATGGGATTGCCATTTAATCAAAGACATCAACACCTTTATGTATCTTGATGTTGGTGGTGTTGATTGTTCAGATTGATGTTGGTGGCCTCTCAACTAGGTTTTGAAGAATCCCTGGTTTATAACCTATTTATTGATGTACTTTGGTTCAGATATGGATTGCACTCGAAGCTATTTTGGTTGTATGCACTCTTACTTGCTATATACATGAGTAACTTTGCATATTTGTGTATAATGGTTTGAATTTTGATGGATGCACATGGTTTTGTTGACATATGCATTAAATTATATAAAAATATATATTATATAAAAAAGGCTCCCGAAAACGCTCCCACCTCGGAAGCTTTTGAAAATCTCGCTTTTTGCTTCGCTCCCTCTTCCTGCTTCTCACTTTCGCTCCCAAATAACCTAGGACTAGACAACCAAAGATACGAAGTAAGTATCCATCCTGGTGACGACAAGGTTCATCAAGGATCCTTCAACTGTCTTGTCTGAATCAAGGCAACGGTGTCATCAGTGTAGTTATCGTCATCATGCTCGATCTGCTCAGGATCTTAATTTTGTTCTTCCTTGAATTAGGAAGACTTCATCAGGTTTCTATCATATGCAATAGACCAAGATCCTCATCTTTGCGAGATAACTCCCTCTGTCTCTCAGATATTGGTTGAGTAAATTTTGTCCTTTCGAATTGATTTGCTACAACTCTGGCTAGAAAGACTTTGCTTTCCATAATCATTGAAGTAGTAGAGAGACCGACATTTGTAGAAGCCCTTCGCTTCTAATCATCAAATCTCTACATGAGATCATTCTAGGTTTGAGATTCATGCTTCTAGAGGCTTTTCGCTTCCGATCCATTTGTATATCAATGGGATCACTTGTCCTTGTAGATCATTGCATTTCCTACATGTTAAGTCTCATCAGATGGTTAGCAATATTGCATAATCAATGTATCAACAATAATGTAGACATCTTTTAGTCAATGCTTCGACACAACACCCATATGGCCATTATTTGGATGCTTACGGTCTCAATTATAGCATATCATCAAGAGTGTATACTACTCTAAGTATGTTATAAAGGAGGTGTCATCCTAGATGGATTCATGGAATGTTGTACAACATGACAGGCTATTTAAACAATCATGTAGATAGCAAATACTACATAAGCCTACTGTTCATCAATAAAGGAACTATATCACATGCTCAACAACTTCCTGAATCTAGGAATGTAGATCTATGTAAAACATATTCAAAGCAACCAGATCTAATCTATCAGAGCATGTAAAATCAAATACTTATCTTTTATTGTTTTGATGATGGGCTTCCATATGCTTGCTGGAAGATTATCAGAGTTTGGATCTTCATATCATCTCTTCAGTATGGAGAGTACTATAAGAAGAACTCTGAACGATCATCATTCCTTCACTTCTTGTGAGGAGTGTCTTCATCAACATTAGTGGTTGAGGCTTCATGCTTCCTCTTGTTTGCACTAAAACACTTGTTCATACATCAACATTAGTGGTTGTTGGCTGCCTGAGGGTAGGGTGCATACCCAGAACCCTCTCGGGCTAGTCTGTAGGTTGCCCGAGGGTTTGGTGCAGACCCGGCAGCCCTCACGGGCTTTCTTGCTAGTAGCCCGAGGGTTTGCTAGGGCCTGCTGGGTGTGCCCGACAGCACTAACATGCTGCCCTAGCCTTGCTAGGGCTTGTCGAGGAAAAGGAGAAGGCATCCGGAGGAGGGCAACTGCCCATGAGAGAAACAGGCTGCCCGTGAAGAATGCCACCCTGCTTGTAGAGGATGCCCGTGAAGAATGCCACCCTGCTTGTAGAGGCTGCCCGATTATGACTGGAATCTGCCCGTATGAGGGTAAGGGATCGGAATTGAATCAAGCACATCAACCTCTCTATGTAACTTGATGTTGGTGAATTGTTGAAGTTGATTGAACTCCTCTGTCAGGACCAGTGTTACAAAGACCGAATCGGAACTGGTAAAACCAGTCGACTTGACTGGTTTTGGGGCATCATCGGGTCAAACCGGTGTCTCAAACAAAAAATGACTGGTTTCGTATGGAACTGACTGGTTTGACCGGTTTCGGTCTCGTTTGACTAGTTTCGGTTTTCGTTTTGACCGATTCCATACATAACTGTACAACAACGCTTAAGAGGGTATTTTTTAAATTAAAATAAATAAATAAAAGTTGGTTGAGTGGGGAGGGTTCTAGTGAAATATGCTCACTATGGCACATAGCAAGAGCACTTTTTGCAAATTTGTGTATAATGGTTTGGATTCACATGGTTGCACATGAATATATATATATATATATATATATATATATATAATTTTTCAAAATTTAAGTAGTTTTTGTATTTTTGGTTGATCGGTTTTGTGATCCTTTTTTTTTCCCAGTTTTGGTCCGGTTCCGGTCCGGGTCCAGTTTTCAGGGTTGATCGGTTCGACCACCAGTTCGGTTTTTGTAACCTTGGTCATGACCTTGATAAAATTTACCCTTCAATCAAGAAAAATCACTTATTAAGCATTGGAAGGTTTTTCTACCTAAATGTTCCACTTCATGCCCTAGCATATGTCATTACTCCTTACACCAAAATATTATTCTCCATCTTGGTTGGCCCAACTAACACCTGGGAGTTGAGTTAGGAGAAAACCACACATAGGTCCAGAGGTGCAGAATGGGTATATGCTTGCATTAGACAAGTTGATCCCTGATAAGAGGAGTGTGCTCAAGTACGAAGTGAATTTTTGAGCAAATATATCAGTGAACATGGAGTCTTTGGTAACTTGCATACACCTAAAGATCTAGATGGGTTGAGTCCTATTGAATGGTGAAACATGTATTGCTCTATCGCATATCTGCATAAATTGCTGGTGAGAGTGCTTTCATAGGTTGTTAACTTCATCCATAATGTGAACACTGAAGAGAACCAGTTTGAATGTAGATCAGGCAGAGGAGTGTGGGCAAGTACTTATTGATTGAGCAAATACATCGATGAACATGGAGTCTTTGGTAACCTACATGCGACCAAAGATGGAGATAAATTGAGTCCTATCGACATGGTGGAACATTTATTGCTCCTCTACCACATATCGGCATAAATTGGCGGTGAGGGTGCTTTCATAGGCCGTTAACACTTCTTCTACAGAGAGGTGTTGGAGCACCTACAACTTCATCCAAAATGTGAAAAGAAACAATTTGAATGTAGATCGAGCAGAAAGCTTGGTTTATGTGCACTACAAATTGACGTTGTTGTGCCATTATTGTGATGCGGCCAAGAATGATAGAACATATTTGACTTGGGACAACAATCCAGAGGAGGCTGATTTAGAGGATGGAGCCATAGCATTAGAGCGCTTGGACTCTGGAGGTTGAACTTTTGGGTGATCAGGATGGTGATCAAATTCATACAACGAAGATGCCACACCCCCAACCACCAATGGGTTTTCAAATGTAGGACCTTTGCCTTTATCTTACAATGAATATGATGCTCTATTTCATTTCATGGTTGATGTTATCTCTTGGAATTTGTTGATTGCAAATATTATATGTTTAAACTTAAAAGTTGATGTTGTTAATGATTAATCATTTGATGATGATGTTATAACTTATAACTCCAAGATGATTGATGTTATATGTGTACTAAATGATTATATCTATGCTTTCATGTTTTATATAGCTAATTTGACATTCTACATGCTTTTTATAAATATATACATCAAAATATATTAAAATATGTATTATATAAAAAACTCTCCCAAAACGCTCCCAAAACGCTCCCAAGACGGGATCTTTTCAAAATTTCTCTTTTTTGCTTCCGCTCCCTGCTCCCAACAACATAGGATCACCCATCTCAAAATTGTTGAAGATGTAGGTGAAGGCATTGAATATCATCATACGGGATGCAATCCAAGCATCATACATAAGGATTTGAAGAGCAACAATATCCTCCTTGATAAGGACATGAGGGAAAAGGTTTCCGACTTTGTGCTTTCAAGAGTAGTAGCAGAAGGAACGACTCATGTATCAAGCTTAGTTCGTGGAACTTTCGGCTACTTGGATCATGAGTATTATGTCTCTCAGTAGTTCACTGAAAAGAGTGATGTTTATGGTTTTAGAGTTGGTCCTTCTGGAAATGATTTCTGGTCGAGAAGCCATTGCTAATCAGAGTTTTGGTGTTAACTTTTGGAAACTAGTGCAACGAGCAAGGTTCGATATTGATAAAGGTGATATTCAGAGCATTATAGATCTAGTTCTGGGAACAAATTTCGATATCCAGTATGCATGGAAAGTTGCAGAGAAAGCTATGGTTTGTATCCAACAGCATGGAAGACTATGACCAAAAATATCAAACGTGGTAAAGGAGTTTCAAGAAGCAATCAACATTGAGAAGGAATCAGAATTTGCAAATGAAGGTTTTTTTTTGGATGATTCTAATCCCAATGTCTTGCAAGTAAACTTACCACCAACGACCAAGCTTTAAGAGCAAGACATCTACATCAAAGGGTGAAAAGACTGTTTTGCTCACCCTAGTGGTTTCATTAAAATCATCACCACCTTACAGAGGAGATCAAACAACTCGTTCTCAAAGATCATTTTTACCAATGAAAGTATTTGTATCGCTATCTGCAAAAAAAAACATCTCCCCTGCCAATTATTCTTGTTACTGATTGGTGTTTGTCAGCCCCCGATTCAAGTCATGGTAGACACATGGTTGAGAGAAGTGCTTTAACTAAACCAATTGATCAAGGGAACATTTTTCGAGATCAGATTCTTCAGGTTCTTTCATTTGTAGCATAGATGCTCAGGCAGTTGTGACCTCTAATATCCCAAATGATATTCTACCTTTATATTGACAAATAATGATGATTGTTTGCAGGCTTATATGTTTAAGGTGTGTATGATAAAATAATTTGGTTTGCATGCAAAATACGTTACATGCCCAAAAACCCTAAATATGACAAATATGGAGATAAAATAGGAAATAGGCTTCAGTAAGATTATAGTAATATACCAATATTTATAGCTGTGATGGTTCTTCAGTATATAATAGACATGCATGCCATGCAACAACTATAGCTTCAAAAACATGTTGCTAGGTTCAAGTGATTCACCCATGCAAGGAAAACGTCCCCTCTTGGATGATGATCTGATCGTAACTGCTTCAATACTTGACGGACAGAGTTGAGACTTTCCAGATATGGTAGTATGGCTCTCCTGATGACTTTGGTGGATGCATGCAGAACTTTGGAAGCCTTTTTGGTCATGTTATCACCAAACTTGTAGTTTCCCCTATGAGGTGGATCCAGGATGGACGGTAGAGGGATGGACAACTAAAGAGGTGGAACCAAGATAGCCTCGACTCCCAAATGGATGGTTGTCATGCCAATCGAGGCAATCTTCACTTGATGTTGTCTTAGCCCAAGACAACAATGGGGGAGACCCATATCTACTCCCGACAGGAGAGATCAGACCAAAACTCCAGATCAAATCAAATGAAGTTGAAGTACGTAAGGTGTAAGGTGAAGTAAACCCTAGATCTATGGATGAAGTCACAAGGTGAGTTAGGGTTTGGATCAGGGGTTTATGAGGTGTGAAATTGATCCAAGTTTGAAATAAAAGTGACTTATGAGCCCTTCTACTAGATCCAGAATCAAGGTACTAGCAAATGATGACAATATCCACTGCCTTAGGAAATGTAACCAACGCAGGGAGGGTAAGAACAGGATTGGGGCTATCTAGTACCATGGGGTAGAATCGAAGTAAGGTATAACAATATCAAAGTACCCGAGCCTCAGGGACAAGATAAAATCGCAAGAGAAAATGGCCAATTGAGGGGTTGCACTAGGGTTTAGAGAGCAGTGCCTTGGGATTTGGGCCCAACGGAGTCACCTAAGCAAAACGTCTAGGAGGACCCACTTAGGGTTTGACCCGATCTACAAAACCCAGAAATGGTTTACCAAAAGATCAAGCGGTTTGATCTATTATATTTCTTGATTTTTTATATTTAAGGTTTTGACATGAAAATGAAGATGCCAATGGATTGAGATCAAGAAAAGAAGAACTAACCTGTGGATCTTTCTTGGGTAACCTTGTAGATGGTGATCTATGCCGTCCTGATCAATTTGAGAAGATTTGGAGGAAGCTTCTATGTAAATCGATTTGCTCAAGGAAGCCAATGCACCCTCTCTCCTGCACAACAAACGTCAACCATATCAGATTTGATGCATCAAGAGAAATGGACAAATGCTACAGAAAAATAGCAAGATGAAATCATAGATCACAATGATACTAGTGAAGACCCCCTAATACAAGCCATGCCAAACAAGCGAGTTGAGGAAGCCCTGCAAAAACGCCCAAGTGAAGTTGCCCTCCTGTAGACAAAACAAAGTTTCCACGAAAATATAGATCTCACCACAAATACTCAAATGCTAGGAAGCAATAGACTTTCCAATCACCATTGAAAAACATCAGATGCAAAGGAGACCCAAGAATTTCCACAAAAATAGTTTTTCTATTATCAAGATCCAAGACCCAAAGACCCTTTTACAATGAGAAGCTCTCTCCTTTAAGTAGGAATGAGAGATAACAAAATCCTAACCACCTTTCAAATGGATGGCTAAGTTTAAAAGATAAAAATGTTGTAATCAACGGTTGAGATAAACTTAATAGAAAGTACATGGATCAATACAATATATAATATATTAATGGAGAGGGGATCCCACTCAATAAAAATGAATAAAGCTCATGGTGGGTCCAGGGGGTGTTAGCTAATGCCCCTAGTGTGTCCCCATGGCACAATATAAATAAAATATATTTTTAAATGCAAAATAGTGTCTCTCTGAGGAAATCGTGAGCCTCCAAAAGCTCCAAAAAACTATAAAATATGCCGGAGAGATGGATAAGGGGTGGAAGACATCACACTCATCATCAACACTCATCCCATGCCATTTCCTTGCCTTAGTAGCCCAAATCGAATTCTTCAGGAGCCATTTTTATTATTTTTAATCTGCCTCGAGAAACGTGAACCTGCCAAAATAGCCTCCTAGAGTGCATGCGTTGTCAAATTGAGCCCACCAGGCTCTCTGGGAGGGGGGTATAACAGTAAAAACAAGTGGCTAGACAACCCCCGTCTCATACAGCGCCCTAGGTGAATCAATCAAATCACCTCTCTGCGTTGACAAGCCATTCAACATGGCAAAACTGCACTAGAATGGTATACTAAGACAAATCATCATTGTAACTGCTCGGAACTAAAAATAAGTTGTCTTATTGGACTCAGGGAGTCCAAATCCATCTAAGGTGCATACTCATACACTTTACAGATCTCTTCATGATCAGGTACAATATCCAATATGCCAAGATAGATAAAATAAATAACTGTAAATGATCAAATAATCCATAAAATGACCCAGGATAACGTCAATCTGCTGCAAGTGTTCAAAGGTTAAGACATGCTCTACAAATCATTCAAATAACAATTATAACAAGTAGTAATCATTTCAATGGCGGTCTACCAACCAAATATATAAAGTTTTGTTTATTAATTGTAACTCAAACCAGACTTTCAAGACCATACTCACTTCATAGTTGTAATCATTTTGTTAGTGAAGGGTGAAGGCTAAAAATCAAATGGTTAGGCTAAATGGTGACTACCAACTTGACACTGTGACACTTTGGATATGGAAAGGGGATACTCACTCTAGCATATGCCGAACAAGCAACAACACAGGGGATGGCAGTGTCTCACAAATGGATAAGTTATGTTTAGAGGTGCTTATTCACCTTGACAAATGCTCACAATCCAAATCAAATACAAATGAGGCCAGCAATCTTTAGATATAACTCTTAAGAACCATTGCTTTTTGGGCCTTCGAGTTTCCATAGCCTTGATCCATGCATTTGTTACAAGGATTTTTGTTCATTAGGCTTGCCTTTCATTCATGTATGTTCAAAAATACTACTTTTCATGAACGGGCTTTTAACAAGAGATTTATGTCATATTTATACTTTAGAGCTAATTTCATTAGGCTTGCCTTTCATTCATGTATGTTCAAAAACACTACTTTTCATGAACGGGGTTTTACAAGATATTCATTTCATTTCAACATACATTGTATTGATGGCAGCGCTATTTGTTTCAGGTTTAGACAACACAACCTAGGCAACTGAGAGCCGAGACACAAATAAATAGGGAAGCTTATCCAACAAAGAGGCTATAGTGGGGAAAAGTCCTTCATGCCACAAGTCAAGTAGTAGGTCGGGTTATAATCATAACTGGAAGGTAATGGATGGATGTAGATAGTGAACAATGAGACTAACACTAGCAAGCCAAAGTATGGTGGGAATGATCACCTCTATTCTCCCTAAGGAGGGTAAAAGTTAAAACCAATGAGTATGGGTCAAGAATTTCTAGGTCTAAGTAGAGACATACATATATAATATCAATACAACCAGGTCCACATATTTATATGATCGCCAGATCAAGACACTAAATGCTAATACATGCCACAAGAATGAGTATAAAAGCAATAATAACAGCAACACAAGATAATATCTGTCGAGTCATATACATGTAAATAACCAATATGAACCAGCATTTGTCCACTGAGAAACTGCTGTTGCAACTCTAGGCAATACTGAGTGCTCTGTAAATGGCTAAATGGCTACATCAGTCCTCAAATATGAGTGTCCTGAGACTCAGTCCTGGCATGGGAAGGTACTATAGTCCATCATCAAATAGTGATCCATCATAGATGCTCATCTCAACATCTCATATGTAAGGTAACTCGTTGAGAAAGTGTACTGGAATCTGATAATAGAATATGGTAGCCCGACTACTCTATATGTGATAAGGTCACTAGCGAATTGGTTGTCTTGAATAGTGGGACACCCTCACTCCCACACGTGTTTGCTTGTAACTTCTTCAATGATGCAAGAGATGATCTGATAATTTCTAGGTATAATGATACGGTCCTTCCGGAGAGAATGGAAGAGACATGCAGAAGGAGTGATGTCTTTCTGAAGCAAGTCGAATTGTTCCCAGTTTTTCCATCTTGTTCTCAACGGTAAAATGTGACCTCTTTGATAATCTCTGCTCTGGTGCTAGATCTTTGACGAGGAATGGATAACTTGATGTGCTGATGATAGATCTGAATCAGATATATCCAATAAGTGATTAGGGTAGATAGGTTCCATTGCCGAAAACCCCTGTTAGTTGAGGTCTCACGCCTCCAACCCCAACTTGCTGCTGCGACGACTGCTGCTGCTGCTCTCGAAACCAATCTCCAAAAGTGAATAATGATAATAGATGCCTTTTTGGTTCGACTTATCTTCCTATATAGCTTTTACGGTTTGCATGACCTTACTTTTGTATACATGTAAACCTAATTGCTCATTGACACATGCAAGGTGAAATAAGGCCCACATGCTTGTTGATATTTGCTCCAATGGACTTTTCGAATCTACTGATGATCTAATAACACTGAAGTGGTGTTCCTTTCTGCTTCTAGTGATATTAGTCCTTAGTTATTCCCTTTTCTTTAATACCCGATCGAACCTATGGGAATAAAATAGGTTAACGGGTGTCTCTGGTTGATTTAATTAAAAGAGGACATTACAACCCAAAGAAAATTTCCATCATAAATATTGGAAATATTTATGAACTTTCCTATATGTAGACAAGCTGATTTGGGCATACTACAGGGATAGGCATCCTTGATTTGTGGTGATGAATGGGGAATTTTTTTAATCTTGGATCGATGTGACTCAAATGAGCCATAACCTTGACCACTCGCACTTCATGTGGAGTGGACTCACAGTTTCATTGACAACCAATTGCATGGTGATCATCTTTTAATGAGTCGACTTTTGTTTGATAGTAGTGCTATAGTTTTGATTTGTTAAAAAATTCAACCATTACATCATTTATCATTGCCATTTAGGTGCTATTTGAGAGCCGTGGCGTATGGAATCCGTCCACCTGGAAACAACGACTCGAGTTTTTTAAGGGATCTGATTGCATTGGTGGTCCATTTTTTATCCATCATTTGACAGCTGCTATGGGCATCTTTGGTTACATGACTGTTGGAGCGTTCTACTTTACATTTGGTTGTCCAGCTTTGGGTTGGAATGAATAGCCAAGCAGGAGTTCAATTCAATAAGTGACGCTTTTTATATTCGCTTGAGAGAAAAGTGGATCTAGGATCAACTTTTTCTCAAATTTTATATATATATATATATATATATTTTTTATGAGAGGTTTTTGTGTCCATAAAAAGATCAGCTCTCTATTGTAAAGTGGGGGTTGGATTGTAGGAGGATTTCTCTCTTCTGAGCTTAATAGAAAATATCACTTGAAGGATTACTTGGACATGTATTGGAGTACTCTCTATTAGATGTGTGGCTTTAATGGTTGTAAGTATTGCTAGGCATTTTACTTTGAAATTTCTATGTTTGTGTTGGATGCCATAGAAGGGTGCTGCCACCACATTGGAAGGCGAAGATTTTTTAGTTCAGTGCTAGTCTCTTTCCTTTGCATGTGTGCACATACAGGTATTGTATTTTTGCATTCAATCTAGTTTGAGGGGTGTAATATCTATCTTTTGTGTGTATGGTGCACCTCCCACAGCTAGAAAGGAAGAAGCAAATCCAGTTTTCTTGCACTTAACAAAACATGGTTTGATCAATCATGTGATTTCTCCCCCTTAGTGACATATGACACAAGGCCCTCTTGAGCTGTTCTCTTTTGACTGCATTTGCCCCTTTGGTGGAGTGGAACTGGTCTTTTTGGGATTGATCTTCCCTTCCTTCCCTTGCCATCACCTTTTCAGTTCCATGTGTACTAATTGATCTTGTTCTGCTAGATCTACTATGTACTTCACTTATGAGATCCATTGCCTTATTGGTCTAGCAGTCCTATTTAGGGATACCCCCTTTGAGTTGGTGGAGAGCCAATCAGAAGTGAGGAGAGAGTAGTGTGGTGACAGTGGTTATTTTCTTCAAGTGCCATTGGGCTAGTGTGCCTCTTTGGGATTTAACACACGCACGCTAGTTTGGGTGGCAAACAGGTATCATAGGTGGGATCTCCGTTAAAATGAACATATGTATGAAGTACTCATCTAGGAAGGTCATGAGCCATGACGAATAAGCCAACCATGAATAAAATACGTATCATCTAACAAGATATACCACCCCCTGTGCCAATCAACTGCCCCATCAACCTGAAAATCACAGATGTGTGTGTGATGAAAATCACAAAAAAAACAGGGCCTTGTAGAGTATGAAAGGTAGCACACATCAAACCAAACTTTTGTGTTCAAAGACACAAGTTTGTATCGCATGTCTGTATCCATGTTCAAAGTGCATGCAGTGGGACAGACTGCATCATCATCTATCGCTCTGAAAGTACCAGTACATGATCAACTTGGTAGCCCTAGGTTTGGCCCAGGGGTCTCCTGCAAAGCTTTATGCCTGAGAAACTGAATGACTGCAAGCCAGCTCTTGTGTTTCTACTCAACAATAATTCTAATGAGCAATATTAAAGTCTGCTTTTGTGTTTCTACTCAAGTTGGAAGTACTCTAATATTGAAACGAATTATATATTATAGTGATACATTGAGGAAAATTAGTAATATGTTTGCTAGTAATTGAAAATAGGGTAAGTATACAATAAAATCCATATAGGACTAACATTAGCTGGTGGGGCACTATATATTAATCATTAAAGCATCAAGGACTCAGGAGGATGCTAATTTGTGGGAACAGTTTTTTTGAAAAGGTGGAAAATAGAGCAGGGAGAATTACTTCTGGATAAGGAAGGTATAAATGTAGGCAACCTTATCTTTCCTTCTTTGTATTAATGATTTGAATTGGTGAAACATTTCTGCTCACATATCCTGGCTTGTTATGGACATTGGCTTCAGAAGCATTTTATAGCCTCGCACTGTCCACCATTCAAGGGATCTAATTCTCTTTGTTTGAACTCCAATTTTCACACTTTATTTGGTTCAGTTTTAGATATGTGTTCCGTTTTATTGTTCTTGATGTGATCTCTGCTTTGAGGCAGTTATTTTAGGTTTATAGGGCAGGATCAAGTCCTCTTCATTTTCTTCAGAAATATTGATATTGTGTATCTTTATTTTGGGCTGTGAACAGATTTTGGCTCTTAAGACTGTTGCTGAGTGCACAATATGGTGTTCATGTTTGAGGGATACCATGGTTCCTGATTCTGTGATAATCTTATTATGGGAATTTTCTTGGAATATTGTTACTGCATCAATACCTCAGGATGAGGTATGCTGATGTTTTGAAATGACAATGAGTTGCATATAAATTATGCCTTTGCTTTATTAGAACTTCACTAGAAAAAATAATTTATTGTTTAACTAGGGTTTTAGAAGCATCTTAACTAATTTCTTACTCGCTGTTTACTTACTTGGTCTCCCTTTCTCCGAAACTAATTTTCTCATCAGAAGTTTATACATGAATATTTACCATGCTGATAAAACACCTTTTTCATAAAGCTTGTACTATAACCATGCTAACTTTTAGTATGTAAGTACTATGTTGTTTTCTGAACAGATGGGAGCTGAAATCCGAGTTGGTGCATATGAAGCTTTGGTCTCGGTTTGTAAAGCGTTGGCTGTAACAACACGCCCCTCGGTCCTTACTTCAATGAAGGCTGCATTAAGTTTTGAGGACACACCAGAGGAAAGGCTGATAGATGAATTAGTTTGGAGGTTTCTCCGAAGTATCAACGTTTTTCTTCAAACCGGGTCATTGGCAAGAAGTCGTCGAGCAATTTTGCTACACTATAAGGTAATTTCTTGTTCCTTTCTTTTGTTAATATCAATTTTGTTGAAACTTTTGTTTTGTTTCCAAGGGAAAAATGTATATTTATTATTTCAGCCAGAATTAAGAAGCTAAGATGTGTGCTTGTAAGTGCTCAAAATTGCTCTTTGAATAGATCGTCCAGCAAAAAAACATAAAATGTCTCTTCACAATTTCTTTCTAGTAGTTTTGATTATACTGACTTCCTCAAAAAAACAGGCACAAAGACATTTTTTACCAAGGGTAACTTTGTATTTCATATTTCAAAAGTAAAAATCAAAGTACACATAAACTTGCCCTTTCGGCTCTTAGTCAATTTCAGAGTGTCTTCACGCTACACTCCAAAGACCTATTGCAGTCTTTCTTCACAACAGACATGGTTCTTTCTGGTATCTCAAGAGAGCACAACCAGATATATACTCAAAGAGAAAGAGAACAATACATCAAAAGGGAGACCTAACGTTCTCAGCAAAAATAAAATTTCCCCTGAATTCCTGTTCAGCTAGAAATTCTTCCCGCAATGAAATAACTACCTTAGAAATTAGGGCTTCTTTGGAAATGATTTCCCTGTAGATGTTGCCAAAGGAAACTTTTTCAAACTGATTTTCTTACCTCCAATGATTTTTCCATTAGGGGACCTAGGGTCAGGTTTGTATATGGCTTTTTCCATTTGCGCTCACCCACGGTGTAGGTTTATTGCAAAGATTTGTAACCTTAATTCCCTGCAGAATGTTCTTCCAAACAGATTTTGTAAAAGAACAATGAACAAAAAGATGGTCCACAGATTCATTTGCCTCCTTACAAAGAATGCACCGGCCTCGCCCTATCCAATTCTTCTTTTGACCATTGTACGAAGTTAGGATCTTGTTGGCTAGAGCTAGCTGTAATACCTTAGATTCACTGTAGCACATCCCACCAGATGTGCCAAAGAGGGGGGTCTTTTTGCCATTGTAAAACGCCAAGTTGGGGCTTGTTTATGTAAAAGTTCCATTCTAGCAGGGCTCAAGACCCTTGGTCTGTTCATTGCAAGTCTTCTTGGTCCTCATTTCAAGGAGTGCTGGCCTTGTGGCACTGCTGACTACCTGTTGATGTGTGGTAGCCCCTCATCATGCCAAGCATTTATGCCCTTTGGGGGTGTCTGGTTAACCTTGGAATGAATCCATTAGGACACATGGCTTAGGGGCTATCTCACATGGTTCGTGTTCGAATTCGAGTTCAATAATGATTAAATTCAGGTTCAAATTTGACTTTTCTGATGATGTTCGAAATGAGGTTTGTTGCCGCCTTACACACACTTGGTGGGAAGCACAACAAAAATCTTCAAGTTGCTTGTGTTAAAGTTAGTGCAGCTGCGAGGCCCATTCTCAGGAAGGATAGTACCCTAGTTAGTGAACTAGGGCAGAGTAAGACCCTAGAAGGTACCCTAGGGCCCCCAATAGTCTCCTGGGGTTTTGGTCTGGGACCAAGCAGGTTGATGCCATGGAAAAGCCCCTAGCATGTGGCTAGGGCCCCTATATGTCTCTAGAGTATTCTGGTCTGGGACCAGGGACGCGATGTCCAAGTAGAACTTGCAGGTAGTGGTAGAGATATATTCTGGTCTGGGACCAGGGACACGATGTCCAAGTAGGTCTTGCAGGTAGTTGATCAACTTTCAGTGTGAGACTGAAGCTCAGCTTAGTACCGAGAACAATTCTCCGAGAGAATGGAGAACCCGGTCAGGGTCTAGGGGTTGATCAACATGATTCAGTGTGAGACTGAAACTCAGCCTAGGGCTGAAAGCCATTCTTTAAGAATGGAATATAATGATGTGTGATGTCCCCTCTCTTAATCGGTTATTGCTAGGTTGCTTCTCAAGGGACTTGCCACCCCTTGATGATGTCACTAGCATCTATCCCTTAGGAGCAGTGTTAACGACAAAAGGATTGTACCATCCGTTTGGATCTTCCCCTTATACAATGATGACAAAAATATATAAAACAATGTACCTTGAGAGAGAGAAAAGTTTACTGGTCTTGCTGGTCCTAAAGAGGTTGTTTGTCCACCTTATATGGTTCACCTTGATTTTGTGTGTTTGTGGGTTGTTCTTATTATGGCCTTCTTTGATTGACTCATGGTCCCTTATCCTACTTGGTCCTAGTGCTCTTATTGTGTGTGTGCCCTTGCCTTTTGGGTTTTATTTTTGGTACACTTTACTTTATGGTTTTATTTATAAAACCTTTGATGGTTCTATTTATAAAACCTTTGACCATTTAAGGTTACCATTTACTTTATGATTATGGTTATATAACCTTTGGACTTTTCTTTTATTTATTTATTATTATTCACTTTATTGTTTGGACCATTGGACCTTTATTAATGTTCTATTTCAATCGAACCACTTTATCTTACCTGTAATATCCCAAATCCCGATATTTTCTATTTCTAAGCAAAAGGGCTGATACAACTGGGCATGCAAACTGTCATGCAAAAATCCCTATTTTATAGGAAAAATTAGGGTTAGGGTTTGTGAGATAGAATGAACACTTACCACTGATAAGCCGGCTGGACTGCTCCGGAGAAAGTATGCAAGCACTGAGAACTGGATCAGAGATGAACTGGTCTCCTCTGCTTACCGTGAACCCCCAGCAGCAAGACGCCCAGTCAGAAAAGGATGATGCCCTCAGGGAAGGAGGTGCCCGATGGAGCTGCGGATTTGCGGGGCTGATAGCCTTTCCGTGCCGGAGAGAATGCCTGATACAAGAGTGATTTCTGAGTCCTCTAGGCAGGATAGCGACTTGCCTCTGAGAGACAGCTGCTCACGCCCCCAGAATCCCGAAACTGCTGATAACTGTTCCGGATGAGCACGGATGGATCTGATAATCACCGGGAATCGGAGTATGATGTTGATGATGAGAATGGTGCCTGAGTTTCGGAAGGAAACTGAGATCTGAAGGCCCCACAACTGATTAGGGATTTCCGGCTGAAAACCCCCCTTCACGGCTGCACACGTGTCCCTGCAACGATCTATACCATATGCTAGATAACTGATGAATGAATGGAGAACAAGTGGTGAACCAGTATGGCTTACCCTGAATAAGACTAGGGCAGATGTTTCACTGCCGAAATCCTGTTAGCTGAAGACTCCGTCTCCAACTCCAACTGCTGTGCTGCTATCCAAGAGCTCCCAAAATAATCATAATCCAAAAAGTGAAGTCTCCTCTCGCTTTATCCTCTATTTATAAAGTTGAAAGTTCAACTGCGCAAAACCTAATCTTTGACCTAATTAGGTCACTTTATCTTCTAATTTGCCATTGACTTGCATGCATGCGGATGGAGACTTAAAGAGTGCATGCATCATTAAATAATGCTTGGATGGCATGCACGAAGGTGGCCTTTGGCCCTGGTGGCCCTTCTTGACCAAATGATGATGCCCTAGATCTTCTATGGATGGCATCAGTCCTCAGCTGATTCCCTAGCTGTCAGTAACCGCTCGAACCCACAGGAATCACATAGGTTAGCGGTTTTGGGCCTCAAGGCCTAATTGGAAGAGGACATTACATTACCCTATCTTGAGGTTAAGACAAAGTTATAAATTGCCACCCTCGTGTCTCTCTTGTGCATCATCCTTGCAGACTGTGGAGCTTGACTGGATCCTTTTCTCTTGCACCCGCGATTCCTTTCTCTCAGCGTGACTGGCTTATTGTGACCTTGCATGATTGGTTCTCCTGTGTTTGCTTGTTTCGTGCGTGATGGCTTTCTGCCTCACGCGTGACTCCGCGCTCCTCCTGCTCTGGCTTGATCACTATTCTCTGCAGCGTGAGCAACTGCTGCTGCAATCACGTGACTGTCCACGTGTGAATGTTCTGCCCGCAAGGTCTGCGCCATCCACGGTGTCTCTACTCCGCCAACTTGACTGTATCCTGCCTGGTTCTCCTTCTCGCGACTGCAACACCATCGTGGCCCTCCCATGGGTCTGTCTGCTTGCATGATCGGGCTCCCTGGTATCGGGTGACTGAGCTCTCTGCTGAGTCTTCGTGTGGTCTATCTTTCTCGTTAATGGTCTTCCATGGCTTCTTGCTGGACCAGGTTCCCTCTGCCCTCTGTTTGTGTGCTTGGTTATTCTGCGGCTTCACATTTTGCTCGTGACTGGATCGGGTCCGTTCTGCCTAGCTTGTCTGTGGCCCATCATTTGTGGGTTCCTCCATGTGGTTTTGACCATGACTCTGCCCGAGTCTTCACAACATGGAATGTGAGTTGGCTTTTAACGTGTCCACATATCTATCCTTCAGTGTTAACTGAGATTTGTCTTCCAGTGTGTTCCTGAGTTTACCTTTTAGCTTGAACTGTGGGTTGTCTATCAGTGTGACCATGAGTTTACCCTTCAGCTTGAACTGTGGGTTCTCTATCAGCGTGACCATGAGTTTACCCTTCAACTTGAACTGTGGGTTGTATATCAGCATGTCCATGAGTTTATCATTCGGCATGGACTGTGGTTTGTTTCCAGCTTGACCATGATTATCTCTTATGTGTGAAATGTGAGTCTTCCAGCATGACCTTTAGTCTCTCTTCCAGCGTGGACTGTGAGTTCTTCAATATGACCATGTGTTTTATACTCAGTATGACTATGTGTCCTTAGTCAGCATGACTGTACTGAGTATGACTGTGCTAGCTGAATAAGATGTCTGGGTCAGTATGCTTCTTCTTTAACCCTCTTTGGTTCTCTCTCAAGGTACGTAAATTTTTTACTAGTTGACTTGTCCCTTTGGTGACAAGATCAACCTAAGGTATCTGAGTATAAGGTTGATTCGAATATTGGTTTTGATTCTTTACTGCTGATATTTATTGTACTTTATTTTATTATATATGGCATTGGGTGATTCTTGAGGACCAATGTTAACGCAGTGACTAATGGAGTGTTAAGTTGAAAGAGATGAAAATTATGTTTTTGTTTTATTACAATTTAAATTTTATGAGCAACACTTTTCTGAATCTGAATTTATATGTTCATGCATTTAAGTTTATTACTTGTATTAAAACAACGCAAATCCTTAAATTTCAACATGGCATCAAAGTGTAGACTGTAGCTAACTCTGTCTTGAGGGTAATAGAGTCTACATGATCCTATGGTAAGGGTTGCCAAAGTAACAGTCAGGAATTGACTTGTTGGATTTGACCTTTACAGATCTTGGCTGAAGGAGTTTATTAACTTGTAAGAGATCCGATACTTACATATCTGATTGAATAGATCAATAACAACTAAACAAGAGATGTGTTTTAGTACTAACAAGTGTTGTCAGAAATTGGATTTTATAGTTTATGAACATGATGACTCATTAAGGAGGTATGTTAATGACAAGTAAGAAAGCCAACTTAATTATGATGCCTTGTAGTACAAAAGAGTTTTATGACTCATTGATAAATGTGATCAAGGATTGTTGGCACAAGGAAGTTAGAATTAATGATCATTTAAATATCCTGGATTATGTTGTATGATGACACATGAAATCATTTAAGAAGTGCATGCTCAAAGGACAGTGGCATAGAATGCTTAAATCAATGTGAAGCTTAGAGCTTAATCTCATGTCTAGGATCATGATCTAAATGGTGACAATGAATGTATACTATTGCATGAAGATGATATAATGCTGATACCTCTACGAGGGCAGATATAGGGAGGACTTCTTATCTCAACTCATGTTGACTCTTAGTATTATCATAAGATGTGGATTTGCTCTTGATAGCTTTCAGATAGCTGCAGTATATACTATACATATATGAATGATAAAATCATGTTAGTATGTGAAATTGATGACATTCAATCTTAACTTATAAAGGAGGATGATGTGACAAGTAATGCTTGCAGATTCTGGTTATAATTTAATTGTACAACTCAAGAGGGAGCTGAGTGCTCATGTACAGAGGGAGCAAGAGGCTCCACAATTGCAGAATCAGTTATGTTGGATGGTCATCCTCCAGAGAAGCTACCAGGCATTTGTTATCGAGAGAATGGAACATTGGTAAGTTCAGAGATCAAGCGGGAGCCAAAAGTGCTCCTCAATCCCCAACAAAATGGGATTGCAAAGAAAAGTTGTATTCTCCCCTAAAGGAAGAACTCTCCCCAGTTATATAGACATGGAAGTAAGCCCAGTCTATGAGTCATCTCTCTTAGATGAGCAGAGGGAGGAAGTCAGGGAGTCTTTAGTTGATCTCTTTGAGTAACCTATTGAGAGGTTCATGGTTGCTCTAGTTTGATATCTCAGATGAGCCACGCCACTATTTTAGAGGTGGTAACTCGACATCAGGTTTGGAAGATGTCAAGTGACGTACGGAAAGTGTTTCTCTGTTGGAAGTTAGTTACAACTTCCAAGTTGATCTATAAAAGATCAAGCTCTCAAAAAACCCTGTGCTTTATGGCAGGTAGGTACACCTCAAGAGGAAGGTTAACCATGTCCGGGACATGATGCAGTCTGCCCTGTTAAGTAGACAAGTTTTCTGATGTGTTGACTAAGCCTTTTTCGAAGTCTAAGCACCTTCGAACAAGCTTAGTGTTGCTGAGAATTCCACTCTTGCCGAGAGGGAGTTTTAAAGTTAGTGCAGGTGCGAGACCCATTCTCAGGGAGGATGGTACCCTAGTTAGTTAACTAGGGCAGAGTAAGACCCTAGAAGGTACCCTAGGGCCCCCAGTAGTCTCCTGGGGTTTTTGGTCTAGGACCAAGCAGGTTTATGCCATGGCAAAGCCCCTAGCATGTGGCAAGGGCCCCTATATGCCTCTAGGGTATACTGGTCTGGGACCAGGGACGCGATGTCCAAGTAGAGCCTGCAGGTAGAGGTAGAGATATATTATGGTTTGGGACCAGGGACATGATGTTCAAGTAGGTTCTGTAGGCAGTTGATCAACTTTCAATGTGAAACTGAAGCTCAGCTTAGTACTGAGAACCATTTTTCGAGAGAATGGAGGACCCAGTCAGGGTCCAGGGGTTGATCAACATGATTTAGTGTGAGACTAAAACTCAGCCTAGGACTGAAAGCCATTCTTTAAGAATGGAAAATAATGACATGTGATGTCCCCTCTCCTAATCGGTTATTGTTAGGATGCTTCTCGAGGGACTGGCCACCCCTTGATGATGTCACTAGCATCTAACCCTTAGGAGCAACGTTAAGTACAAAAGGATAGTACCATCCATTTGGATCTTCCCCTTATACAGTGATGACACAAATATATAAAACGACTTACCTTGAGTGGGAGAAAAGTTTACTGGTCTTGTTGGTCCTAAAGAAGTTGTATGTCCACCTTATATGGTTCACCTTGATTTTGTGGGTTTGTGGGTTGTTCTTATTGTGGCCTTCTTTGATTGACTCATGGTCCCTTATCCTACTTGGTCCTAGTGGTCTTATTGTGTGTGTATCCTTGCCTTATGGGTTCTATTTTTGGTACACTTTACTTTATGGTTTTATTTATAAAACCTTTGATGGTTCTATTTATAAAACCTTTGACCATTTAAGGTTACCATTTACTTTATGATTATGGTTATATAACCTTTGGACTTTATTTATTTATTTATTATTATTCACTTTATTGTTTGGACCATTGGACCTTTATTAATGTTCTATTTCGATTGAACCACTTTATCTTACCCTATCTTGAGGTTAAGACAAAGTTACAAATTCCCCCCCTCGTGTTTCTCTTGTGCATCATCCTTGCAGACTGTGGAGCTTGACCGAATCCTTTTCTCTTGCACCTGCTATTCCTTTTCTCTTAGCATGACTGGCTTATTGTGACCTCGCATGATTGGTTCTCCCGTGTTTGCTTGTTCCGTGCATGATGGCTCTTCTGTCCCACGTGTGACTCCGCGCTCCTCCTGCTCTGGCTTGATCACCATTCTCTGCAGTGTGAGCAACTGCTGCTGCAATCACGTGACTGTCCACGTGTGAATGATCTGCTCGTAGGGTCTTCCCCATCCGCGGTTTCTCTACTCCGCCAGCTTGACTGTATCCCTCCTGCTTCTCCTTCTCGTGACTGTAGCATCACCGTGGCCCTCCCATGGGTATGTACTTGCCCAAAAAATAGAAAGATTATGCTACTTCAAGTACTAAGAAAGGGAAACTAGATCTAAGCTTTATGATTATGAAATGAAAGCACTCTTAGATCTAGAAATGAACAAGCAAAGAACATAAAATAAACTTTTTAAAATGAGATCTAAGCTTACTTTTAAATGCTAAGCAGAGAGAGTTTAATTTTAAGGAGGAGAAGACAAGTTCTCAAGCTCCAGCTTGAATGTAGTGAAGAATGAAGAGTTCCTGCAGCACAAGAAGCATTAGATCTCAAAGAAGAAGTGAAGAAAAAGAGGAAGCAACCGAGCACCAAGTTCTCCTTCACTGATGGCGATCTGCAAAGCTACACAACTTCAAACAAAAATGATCAAATCCAGTGTGATAATTTAGATAAGATTAAAAGAGCAGTAGTATTACCGACTACAACATGCTACTTTCCAGTCTTAGATAATTAAACATAAGCAAGCAAATTGAAAACCTCAAATGCCTACTCTATGGACTAAAAAAAAGCCTTCTTAAGCTAGAAATGATACCACAATTTGCAAATGAAAAAGTAAAACTAAGCTATTATCACCTCATGAAGCACACACATTCACCATGAAAATGATCTTGCACAAGATAGGCCTCTAAAGTCTTCACTTTTATTCATAAACATAAACAATTGCAGAGCATTACAAGAGCAAAGGTTCCTTGCTTCTGTCCAAAATGGAGATCGAGGCCTCACTTTTATAGAGTTCACTGTGCAGGGGGGGTGCATTATTCACTGACAGAGAAGGAACGAGTTAACATGACTTGGTTTGAGTGGTTGAAGGGATGTGTTGGTAGAGTTCTCACAAGGAGGCGCCGCCCTCCAAACCTCCAAACCTCAAATTCAATACTAACATGCGACCACACCAAATCGTGAGATTCATGAAGGGTTGCATCACAATCATATGGTGTGAGCTTGAGTGAGCTAGAGATTTTTATGGGATATGTTGGAGAGATCCCATGAGGATGTGCCACCTCTCCAATGGAGAGATGCGCCCTCACCAAAGTCCCACCAAACCAGTATTCTATTGCCACATCAACCAAGTCATTATCCACATGAAGGATGGCGCACTTCTAATTTTAGGATGATTCACCACCCACTCAAACTCTCTTAAACTTAACCCTTTTAACCTTGGTCTAATTCGTCGTTCACTAAGGAAGAGATCACCACCCCTTCAATGTTATTCCACTAAGATCTTATTTGACTTTTCAATATTTGTTCTTTTGTCATTTTGTTACTTTTTTAACATTTTTTTTTGACGTTTTGTTGCGTCTTTAAGAAAAAAAGGTGTTGATGAAATTGTCATTGATGCCAACATGGACTTGCAGTGGCCCCATAGGTTGTCATTGATGCCACCAAGTCCCACTTTCAGTGCCTTGGATTCCTTACAGAGTGGGTTTGTGCCTTGAAGCACCTTGTACCCAGTTGACAAGGTCCCTGTACCTACAAGGCTGGATCTTGAAGCCACCACCTTGTTGAAGATGCTGAAGACCCTGCTGATGGTGCCGAAGACCCTGGAGATGGTCCTGAAGCCTTTGTGGATGATGGAGAAGCCCTAGATGGGTTGTAGAAGCATTAATGACCCATTCTGTGGTCATTCATGCTCTGATGGTGCAATGGTACCCTAGGAGAAGGCCTAGCGATCCCACAGGTGATGTCATGATGGATCTTGACACTTGAAGGTCTCTTCGTGTGGTTGAGTTGGTTGAAGAAGTCTGGAAGAAGTATTTGGACCCACACTTAGTGGTTTGATGACCTTGCAACCCTTGTTGGGGCCATGGAGCTCTTATATGATGATGATGACCTTGTATGGTTCTTGATAGGCTATGGAACCCATGAACATGTCCTTGGTATGATGAAGAAGCCCCATGAAGACTTGGAACCCCCAATGCCCTTGCAAAGGTCATGAAACACATTGCTTGCATGATGGCATGATGAAGGCACCCACACACATGTGATGCCACTTGGACACTTATCGGTTGATGTGGTGTTGAAAATGTAGTGGACACAACTGCTTGCACTTGATGATGGGGTGAAGGTGGTGTTTGTTAGACATGATGGCTAAGACATGATGACCATGATACCCTTGAATGAAACCCTAGTGGCTTAAATGACACCACTTTAATGAGGTGGAGGATGCCCTTAAATGTGGTAATTTTAAATGACTTGTGGACAAATGGTAAGAAGGTTGACCATTGAAATGGTAAGAAGATTGTGTGGCATTCAAATTCAAAATAAAAATACATACCCTACAAGTCGGCCAACCTACAAAATTTAAATAATTAAATAAAAACTCACACCTAATTGACCTTGTTGAAGTCGGCCCTATATTCAAAGTTGTCCACCTTAAATGTGTATATAAACACATAGGTCAACATCCAAACATATCCAACGAATCTAATAAGAAGAAAAAGATAGGTCTGCAATTTCGTTGACCGAGGCAGCTACAGTGGAGGAGCAGTCACGTTTTTTTTTTGCAGCAGAACATATTTTTTTGATCTTTTCTTCTTATCTTTTTAAGGAGTATACCAGCATAAGTAGCAAATCCGAATTCTTTCTTGGGGTTGATCTTTATGTTTGTTGCCAAGTTTCTTTTGGAATTTCACAGGGTTCAACAAACACATAATTTTTTTTTTCTACAGATCTGAATCAAGTCAGCAAGTTTACAAGCCGTTCATTCTAGTTACACATAACAGCAGTGCCCCACGGTGGCGAAAAAGGAATTCGGGGTGACCAACAGTTGTGAATTGAGGCTTTTCACACTACCCGAAATTGTGATCATCAACAACAAACCGTCCGAAGTTGCATTCTTCCACTGTGGCAACTTGACAAACAACCTGAGGTTGATGTATGAACAGTTAGGGCATATATGAAGTCTGAGTTTTACAGTCAGCAGCAGAGCTTCCTTCTTGCCTTATCATATACCCTAGTGATTTTTATACAGACCATTTGAGGCAGACATGGGAAGATAAATTATGATGATGACCTTTTGAGCCTTATACTGAAGAAAATTCAGGTAAACAGGCTTAAAGCAGAATTTGAAGTACTGGAAAGAGTTCATATGTGTATGATAGAAGAAGACAAGTTCAGTATTGATAAGCAAAGGTATGCATGCAATCACTAATGATAATGGATGAAGTGATGTATGTACAATGATGCATAGTATACGGTGATGAATACTGTAGTACAGCGATACATACAGTGATGCAAGAAGTGTTTGTGAATATAGTATTTATGATACAATGATAGTGCATATACAGTAAGTGTTTGTGAATGTGAGTGTACAGTGATGAACATACAATGCATATTGCTTTGAATAATCAGACCTTGATATATGCAGACATTTGTATGAATGTACAGTGGTGTGTGAGTCGCATCCATACAACAAGTATACAATGGTGTAAACAGTGGTGAAAGATACTTACAAGTATACTGTAGTATATGTCCAGTACAATGGTGTATGAACAAGTGGTGTGTGTATGATGATGATGTATTCTATGATACTATGATGATATGATGCTAAACACTGTGATGATACATGATGCATATACAACCAAGTATACAGTGGTGAGATTTACATGATGCTTGTACACCTTGACAATGTTGTTCACCTTGATGATGATACATGAATAGTCAAATATACAGTAACATCCTTAGATGTGTGATAAGCAGCAAACAATGACAAGTACAACTAGCTTATGATTAGCAGACTTTGAAGATCTTGATGCAAAAATGTCAATGATGTGATAAAACACCAAGATGCTCACCTCTTGATGATGATGAGATGAGTTGATTGATGATGTGCAGACCATTGATGACCAGAGATTTACCAGCAGGATTGACCAGTAGAGTGATGAGCAGTGTTGACCAACAGAGATTGATGAGCAGAGATGGTTGAACAACAAATTGATGACAATCAGTGATTGGCATCAAGCTTGCAAGTGGAATCTTGCAATTGAGGATTGGACTCCTTAAAACCTTCTTAGTTGGAGCTAAGAAAACCAGGCTGGGTCCCGTTACAAGAGTTGGTGCTCTTTTTCTCAATTGGTGCGGATTGTAATCGAGAAGATTGTAGTCTTCCATGTACAATAAATAAAGATCAAAATTACATATATTCCTGTGTCTCTTTTGATGTAATGTTGTGCTTATGACTCATGATGAATTTGATTATGCAATTGATGACATAATGATTGATATACTCTGATTGATTAAAAGAAGGTAAAAAGTTTATAAATTGCTCACACACTGATTCACCTCCCCTCTCAGTGTGGCCATTGTGTCCAACAATTGGTATTAGAGCAAGTCTTCGTCATAAGCCTTGCAAGCTCGAAGGAGATCCGTGGAGACACAATGGAAGAAAAAACAGAGTCATCAAGCAATGACGTGCCTCTACTTGATGTTACAGACTATTTCGATTGGAGGAGCAAAATGAAGGCATATCTGAAGAAGTTTGGCGTTTGGGAGATTGTGATCAATCCACCCGCTCCATCAAATAAGAAAGGCAAGGCAGCTGCACAGAAGGAAGCGAAGAAGGACAATGCTACAGCCTTGAAGTTCCTCATGGATGGATTTCCCAACTCAGTAAAGGAAAGTGTAGGGGAGTACACTTCAGCCAAAGACCTGTGGTTCAAGTTGGAAGGCGAGTATCAAAATGCAAGACCAGAACCCGAAAAGATAGATAAGGAATCAGAAGACAAGCCCCCAGAAGAGGTCAATCAAGAAGAAGAAAAGCAAGAAGAGGACTCTAGTAAAGGTATGGATTCTTTTGATTTTAATGATAGCTTATGTGATGAAATTGAGAAGGTTCTTGCAGAAGATGATGAAGGGCTATCAAAGGCTGCAAATGAGATACATCTCACTTTGATAAGTATTAATCACAGAGCAGACTGGGTCATGAATAGAGTAAATCTGAACCATAGTGAATTCACAAAGTTCAAAAAGAAATTCTTGGACTCTTTGAATGAATATCAACAGAAGACCATGACAATGAAAGTGTTGCTTGTGAAGCTCAAACAAAAGGACAAAGAGTTCCCAGATCAGATGAAAGGAAATGATGCTGAAGTTGAACAACTAAAGGCTGAATTGATAAGTCAAAAGGAAGAACCAAAAGAGGCTGGTGAAGACTTAGAAGAGCTTGAAGAAACTAGAGAGGTCAATCATGATTTGAAGACTCAGCTGGAGGAAGCCAAGAGAATAGAAGAAATCTAGAAGAATAAGTTGGAAGAAAAGGAGCAGACAATCCGAAGGTTGAAAATGGAGGTAGTTGGCCGCAGGAAGAAAGGTGAAAAGAATGATGCATTTGTCAAGTTCAAGGACAATTCAGTTGTCCTAGATAAGATCTTGGATTGCCAAAGATCTCCACTTGAAAAGAATGGTCTTGGTTACAAGAAGGAGAAAGAAAAATCTGAAGATGACACTTGGTCTATAGAGTCCAGAAGGAGGTCCATTAACGTCGAAAGTTGCTCCCCATGCACCTGCACATGACAACAAGGACTTGGAAGTTCAAAAATATACTACAAGGAGTTAGGTCTATTCCTCAAAGCAAGCTTAGAAAAGAAACAACTCCAAGTCCCAGGTACAAAAGTGGATTTAATGGTTATTGTTATTTTTGTTCTAACTTTGGTCATAAGGCTGTGAAGAAGGCCGAGCAGTTACAAATAGGAGAGGTTGATCAGAGCAGGGAGGATGGCTGCCATATGGCAAGCTAAGTATAAGGTCTCTAAAAAACCTTAGCACACCTTGAGTTCGTGAGGCTAGAGGATGAACTCAAAGGAGAAAGGATGGTTACTCCAAGCATACAGATAGGTCCTAGGATTGTGCATATTGACAGGGGGAGTAGTGATTAGAGATTTCAGATGCAGATATGAGGTCTCCCATTGCCATTGAATCCAAAGGGAGAGAGATGAAGACAAAGGATGAGATGAAGACAAAAGGGGAGCATGCTCACAGGGGGAGCATGAGTTGTTGTCATCAATGACAAAGGGAGAGATTGTTGATGAATTTCGAGCAGACTTTGAGATTTTGGGGAGCAGAGAAATTCAGATAGTTGACTTTCTCTTTCCACGTGCCAACATTTGGAAACAACATTAAATGTGCTAGGGTTTGGAAAATTTGTTCAAGCCTGGTAGGGCTTGGAAAGTTGTTTAAAACATTCATCTTAGATTTCTGAGATAAAATTTTCCTATTTCATCTGCAAACTCAGTCATCTCATTTAAGGGATGAATTACTAATGTTTTGGGGTTTTTACCTTTAACGATTTCCCCATGAAAAACATCTTGTGTTCAATTGTGTGATGCTTGATTGTCTACTGTACTTGTCTTATTTGTATCTATATTACAGTCTGCAAATTTTAAAGAATTACATACAGTTGCTAAAATTTAACATGGTATCAGAGCTTTGCATGTGAAGATTGTAGTAAGAGAGAAGAATACTGTAATCCTCTTAGACCTTGGGACATTTGCAGTCTTAGATAGCTGACTTGTGAAGCAGAGATGGCCACCAACACTTTCAAACCGGAAGAAAGAATTGAGGGTTCAACCAACTACAATTTTTGGAAAGCTAGGCCTATGGCCACCTTGGAAGAGAATGATCTTGATGTCTTGGTTCTCAATGCCACAGAAGAACCTACATCTAATGTTGGGAGAATTGCTTTTAAGAAGAAACAAGCAAAGGCAAGGAGGATCATCTATGACTCGGTCAAGGAGACCTTGATGCCCACCATCACACCATTGAAGACCGCCAAAGAATGCTTTTACACCTTGACAAACTTATATGAAAAGAAGGCACCAAGTCGGAAGAGAGTACTGAAGAAGAAGATTCGTACATTAAAGATGAATAAGGATGAAGGAGTTACCCCCTTCGTCACAAAGATTGCTCAAGTAAGAGACCAACTTTCTGCTATTGGTATAACTGTGGATGATGATGATCTTGTACAGACTGTATTTGATGGTCTTCCTAGTTCTTGGGAAGCCTTTTTGGTAGCTGTAAGTGGACGCGAATCTCAGCCAAACTTTGATAGAGTTTGGCATGATTATTAGGAAGAAGAGGGAATGATTCAAAGTAGATCAGATGACACCAAGGAAGGGAACCTTGCTCTTACAACTAAGACAAAGAAGTTCAAGAAACCCTTCACTGAGAAAAAGAAGGAAAAGAAACCACAAGATAAACGTTTAGATGCTCCAAGTATAGAATGTTTCAATTGTCATAAGATTGGACACTTTGCCAAGGATTGCAAGCAATCAAAGAGAAGGTTCAAAAGAAGGTTCCAAGCCTCTATAGCAAAAGAAGAAGAACCCAAGAAGAAGAAGAATGCTAAGTCTTCCAAAGAAGATAAACCAAGAAGGGAATACTACTTGATCTATGCTCTTTCAGGATCCATCACTAACAGTGCTAACTCTTGGTTAGTAGATAGTGGTGCTTCCAGACATATGACAGGTTTCCGTGAAGCACTTACCAGCTACAGAAAGAAGAAGTTCACTACTCAAGTAGAACTTGGGGATGACACCACCTACAAAATTGAAGGAGTTGGCTCAACCTCACTTCAACTTGAATTAGGGACTATTTTGCATATTGAAGACATATTATATGTCCTTGGTTTGAAGAAGAATCTCCTCTCCGTTGCTGTCTTAGAAGACAAGGGATACAGTGTTCTCTTCATGGACAAGAAGGTCCTACTATGGGAAACAATGAGAAACTAAGCTTAGCTTAATCGATTGGAGTTCGAGAGGGAGGTCTTTACAAAGCTTCTGGGAATTCCATGCAAGCATTGGTTCACAACATAGTTGACCCATGTGAACTGTGGCATCGAAGGTTTGGACACCTTCACTATACAGCTCTTCCCGGTCTTCAAAAGATGGTTATAGGTATGCCAAAGTTTTCTCTTGAACATGATGTTGTTTGCAAAGGTTGTGCTCTAGGTAAGAATACTAAGAAATCCTTCTCTCGAAGCAAGAATAGATGTAAAGGAATCTTGGATTTGATTCATTTTGACATATTTGGGCCCATGTCTTCACCCTCCTTGAGTGGGTGCATGTACTATGTTTTGTTCATAGATGATCACTCTCGAAAGTTGTGGATCTACTTTGTCAAAGTCAAGAGTAAAACTTTTGACAAGTTCAAGAGTTCAAGGCTCCAATTGAAAACCAGAAAGAGAAACAAATCCGTATCCTGAGATCAGATAATGGAGGAGAATATGAATCTAATGAGTTTAATGATTTTTGCCGAGAAGCAAGAATCAAGAGGGAGATGGCAGTGGCTTACAACCCTCAACAAAATGGGGTTGCAAAAAGGAAGAATAGAACGATATCTGAAGCTGCTAAAGCTATGTTGTCTGACCTCGATCTTCCTTTATCCTTGTGGGATGAAGCTACATGTACTGTCGTGTATATTCAAAACAGAATCCCTCATGCCATCTTGGGGGAAAAGACTCCAGAAAAAATATTTATAAGCAAGAAACCTACAGTTGACCACATGAGGATTTTTGGCACTCCTGTGTATATTCATGTACTAAAAGAAAAGAGGGCTAAGCTAGAGCCTTCTGGAAAGAAAGGCATATTTGTTGGTTACAGTGAAAGCTCGAAAGCTTACTGCATCTATGTTCCTGGACAAAGGTACATTGAAGTAAGTAGAGACGTGATATTTCACGAGGAGGTTGTGTTTCGTCAAACAAAAGAGCTTCTAAAGGATGTAGAAGAATCCCCTTATGAGATTCCATATTCAGAAGTTCAGAGGGAGGAAGAAGAATTTGAGTCTCAAATTCTAGATACGCTTGAAGAATGTGAAAGACCAGCTGAAGAATTACTTGAGGTTCCTCCTTCCAAAAGAAGACCTGCCTGGTACCGAGAAACGATGCAAGAAGTTGAGAAGCACAAACCTCCTCTCAGAACTTTCAAAGAAAGCATAAGGCCTCAGAAGTACTCCGGCCTTATGAGAAAGCTCATCAATGCAGAACCCTCCACATACAAAGAAGTAGCAAGCCAACAGGTATGGAATGATAGTATGATTGAAGAATATAGTTCAATTATGAAAAATGACGTGTGGGAAGTTGTTCCCAGACCGACAGGAAATTTAGTGGTAACATCTAGATGGCTATACAAAATCTTGCATGCTACTGATGGCAGCATTGAGAAATACAGGCCAGATTTGTAGCTCGTGGCTTCACTCAAAAGGAAGGCATAGACTATGATGAGACTTTTGCTCCTGTCGCCAAATATACCACCATTAGGACTATCATCTCCTTTGCTGCTGTGTTCGGATGGAAACTCCATCAGATGGATGTAAAAACAACCTTCCTCAAAGGCGTAATTGATGAGGAAGTCTACATTGAACCATAGAAGAAAACATCGGCATCGGCAAAAAATCGGCAAGGGTCCAGAAAATATCTTCTCGGCAACATCGGCGGAAAAAATCGGCAAACCGCGGCAAATATTTAAAAAGACAAAATATATTCATTTTTTTCATATATTTAAGCATATAAAGCAACAATGACATCAAATAAATACATTGACACATAAATATAGAAAAAACACTGATAGATATCATGTAGGCATGCCAAATATAATATGAGACATAAAAGTCGATACTGAAAGTCTGAATATAGTTGTCCAATAGTACTCAAGAGTCAAAAGTGGGAAATCAATGGTCCAATACATATATGATATTACAAAATGACATCCCAAAACTAGTAGCTAACTATCTGTTTCTGAAATATAAATCAATGCCCTCTTCCCCTTTTATGGGAAAACATAATGGGCTGTTTGCCAGGCCTGCCCCTGAGTGCTGGCCCTGTACTACTAGGTGCCAATGAGGGACTAGGTGCCAGTGAGGGACTCGGTGCCAATAAGGGAGTAGATGCATCGACCACTATAGAAGGTGGTGCTGATGAAGCCACATCACCCTCCATGAAGTCCTCTGGGTCAAAGCGGTCCGCCTCCTCCTCATGTTCCTCCTCTTGCTCCTCCTCATCCTCCTGCCCCTGCTGCTCCTCATCTAACCATGCAGGTGCCTCCTCCATGATAGGTAACTCAGCCTCCACCCTCCACTTGGACAATATATCAATATTGTCCAAGCAAATGGCATCCACATCGAGTGATTTCTCCACCTGCTTCATCCACAGTCGAAGATTGTAGTGGACATACACCAAGTCATTCAGGCGTGGGAAATCCAACCTGTAAGAGGGTGATAAAAAGATTTAATGAGTCTTGACTCTTGAGTATTGATGCCAGAGGAAACCAATATGAAATAGGATCTTAAATTACAATGAATTTAATTGCTTTGATAAAGTTCTTAGTACTTACTTGGTTCGTTTCTTTGAGTGTATTTTATCAAAGACACTCCAATTACGCTCACATCTAAAAGAGCTACAGGTTTGGCTGAGGACTCGAATGGCAAATTTTTTTAAATTTGGTGCCCTTGCACCATATGTCCTCCACCAAACACCTACAATAAACAAGAAAGAAAGAGAATCGGATTAAATAATTCAAATTTCAAATAAAATGATAAATCATAAAACACAATTAAAATTTAAGAATTTGAAGTTCAAAATACAAATAAATTCTAATTTGCAATCATTTACTTGGAGTCAAATTGTTCCTCACGGACAGCATCGGCGTAGCCAAATAGTCCAGCAGCCTCTCG
>LPNX010005373.1:50881-68472 GCA_001517045.1 Pseudotsuga menziesii | reverse complement strand
TCAGCTCAAACTGAACTCGAAGCAAAGACTGAAGAGAAATGAAGTTGGTGGCAAATCGTGTGATTCCAGGGCGCAACAATTCCCTGTTTCTCGTGCATCTCCTCACGAGGCTAAGAACCCAAGCATGGTTATATATGAATTTGGTGATACTCCTAGCCTGATCAACAACCTCCTTGATGAAAGGAATTTTCCCCACATCCTCCAGCATCAAATCAATACAATGTGCAGTGCATGGACTCCAAAATAGTGAGGGGTGCCTCTCCATAAGCAATCTACCAGCAGCCACATAATTGGCTGCATTATCTGTTATGATCTGCACCACATTGTCCACACCAATCTCCAGAAGGACCCCATCCAACAACTCACACAACAATGCTGCTTCTTTTACCTGTGCCGATGCATCAATGGATTTGATAAACATGGTACCTTTAGGGCACTGTACCATGAAATTGAGAATGGTCCTACCCTTCGCATCTGACCAACCATCAGACATCAATGTGCATCCAGAAATCTCCCATGACTGTTTGAATTCCTCCAATGTAGTATTCATGTCTTTCTTCTCTGCTTGAAGAATTGGGCCTCGAATCTCCTCATATGTAGGGCACTTGTACCCTGGGCCAACAATAGCAATGGCATCACACATAGGCTGAAAAAAAGGATTGTTTCTTGTTATTGTAAGAGGCAAGTCACTCCAGAAAAACATCCTCCCCATAATCCCATCTGCTTCTTCCTTCTCCCTTTTTTTAACCATGGACTTGATGCTATTCCGTGGAACAAAGAAAGATGATGCAGCAGCCCTCACGGAAGCTGAACCCATGGCCGTGGAGCCCCCAACACTACCCTCAGTGGGATCCGGATGATCATAATCATATGTCCCTGAAGTCCTAGCCACTCCACCTGCAGGAAGTTCAGCTCTATTTGCAGCTGACTCTTCCCTTTTTCTATCTTTCGAGTGAATTGCATCATGGGCCATTCTCATAATCTCGGGGGTAACTGCAGTACAAAGCCCCACATCATGGCCAGGGAGTTTTTCCAAATGATACTTCAACTTGCTAATGCCTCCTGTCATATGTTGTCCACACAATTTGCTATTCAATCGTTGTCGGTTTGTTCCATCTTCAGGGTCAGCATATTGCCAAAATGGGTCTAATGCCTTTGGCATTTTGTCAAACCTGTGGCTGCAAAAAAAAACCCAAAAAAAAGACATTATGAATTTATGATTAAAATTTAAAAATTTAAACCCAAATAAACTTTAAAGACATTATATAAAATTTAAAAATAAAGACATTATATAAAATTTAAAAAATTTATAAATTTATAAATAAAGACATTAAAAATTTATAAATATTATTTAAAAATTTAAAAATTTATTAAATAAAGACATTAAAATTTAAAAATATACTATATAGTATATACTATAATTATTAATATATATAGAAATATACACTGTACAATATATATATAGTATATAGTATATAGTATATATAACATATATAGTATATAGTATATAGTATATAGTATATATATTATACAGTAATATACTATACGCTGTAATACTGTATAGTATACAGTATATAGTATTACAGTGTATAGTAGTATACTATATAGTATATTACTATATAATATATATAGTATATAGTATGTACTATATATAATATATATAGTATATAGTATATATACTATATAGTATATTAAAAATTTAAAAAAATGAAATGCGAGTAGTCTGGAAAGTGGTCGGGGCCGGGCTCTGTGGGATGTCCTGATATACTATATAGTATATCGGTGGAGGGCTCTGTCCTGAATCCGATATACTATATAGTATATCAGTGGAGGCCCGGGCTCTGTCCCGGTTTAAAAAAAAAAATATATAAACTATAAATAAAAATGAAATTTCAAATTTCAAACATTAAACTCGTTACTCACCTGAACCCTCGCCGCCTGCTCCTTACCCTGTGCTCCCTACGCTGCCGATGCCAACGTCGGAAACTATAAACCCTCTCTCCTGGTCCTCAAGCTAACAGCCGACGCGAATGATAAAAGTTAAAACCGTAAACGTGTTGCTGGAATGAGTTTGAACCCTTGCCGGAAAGACTTAGTCAACTCGTCGATTTTTTGTATTGTGGCCCGATTTTTTCCATAAAATCGCCGATTTTTTCACAACCTCGTGATGTCCGATTTTTTGGTGAAGTCGCGATTTTTTCGCCGGAAAAAATCGCCGGCCCGAAAATCTCGCGATTTTTTGGGACATCGGCGATTTTTCGGCGATGTTTTCTACTATGCATTGAACAACTGAAAAGCTTTGTAACTCATGGGGATAAGTCCCATGTGTGTAAACTAAAGAAAGCCTTGTATGGGCTCAAACAGGCCCCGAGAGTTTGGTATGCAAGGATTGATGGCTACCTCGATAACTTGAGGTTCTCCAAAAGTACTGCTGACTCCAATCTGTACTTTAAGGTTGTTCATAACTATCACTTGATCCATTCTTGTATGTGGATGACTTGTTCGTTACTGGAGAGGAACAACTGATAGCTCAGTGTAAGAGGGAGGTTACCTTTGAATTTGAAATGAAGGATCTTGGTTTGATGCATTATTTTCTTGGCTTAGAGGTCTGGCAAAAGCTAGGCGAGATCTTCCTAACACAAGGGAAGTATGCAGTTGATATCTTGCAGAGATTTGGGATGCAGGACTGCAAGTCCATGAGCGTACCCATGGCGACGAACTTGAAGAAGTTGCGTGACTCAACCACCAGTTCACAGGATGTAGACTCTACTCTGTATAGATAGCTCATTCGATCCTTGATGTATCTAGTGCACACAATACCAGATATCTGTTACACAGTAAATGCCCTGAGTCAGTTCATGTCTGATCCGAAGCACATACACTGGGTAGCTTCTAAACATGTACTCAGATATGTGCGAGGTACTATCACTTATGGGCTCAGGTATACTTCCAGCAGTGGAGTAATGTTGGTCGGATATGTCAACTCTAATTGGGCTGGCAATGCAGTAGACCGGAAAAGCACTTCAGGTTACTGCTTCAGTATGGGATCGACAATGATCTCTTGGTCCAGCAGGAAACAAAGCTCCATAGCTCATAGTATAGTTGAAGCTGAGTATATTGCTGCTATTGATGCTTGCAAAGAAGCAGTTTGGCTTAGGAAACTTCTCTCTGACATTTTCGGTGGAAAGCTTGAGTCAACGATTATTTATTGCGATAATCAGAGTTGCATTAAGCTTTCGGAAAACCCGTTGTTTCACGTCAGATTGAAACACATTGAAATGAAGTACCTTTTCATTAGAGACTTAGTGCAGAGAGGCACTTTGAAGTTGCAATACATCCACACAGATGAGTAGATTGCATATATTTTGACCAAGCCTCTGACATCAACAAAGTTTGTGTACTTTCCTGACAAGCTTGGCATGGTAGAGAATACCTCTCGCTGAGAGGGAGTGTTGATTTTTCCTATGCAACATTGAGAACCATTCTCTTGGAGAATGGAGGCACCTGGTCAGTTACTAGGAACTTGAACTAGTCTAGGACTGGGGGACTCGGCCTAGGGCTGAGAGCCATTCTTTGAATGGAGCCACCTGGTCAGTTTCCAGGAAATTGAACAAGTTTGGGATTGGGGGACTCAGCCTAGAGCTGAGGGCCATTCACTGAATGGAGGCACCTGTTCAGTTACCAGGAAATTGAACCAATCTGGGACTGGGGGACTCAACATAGAGTTGAGGGCCTTTCACTGAATGGAGGAACCTGGTCAGTTACCAGGAAATTGAACCAGTCTAGAACTAGGGGACTCAGCCTAGGGCCGAGGGCCATTCTCTAGGACAATGGAGGCACTTGGTTAGTTACCAAGTATTTGACATTGATTCAATTGATGCAGCCTAGGGCCGAGGCATCTGGTCAGTTACCAGGCTATCACTATAAGCCCTAGACTGGGTGTGGTCACATGATGCACTCCTCTCCTTGATCTATGGGCTATATGACCCTCTCCAGGGATTAGCTACCCTTGGTTTAGACACCTAGCACCTGATCTTGGTGGCACAATGAGTTCAAGTTAAAAGCATTAGTAATTCTCCCTATTTATGAAGATGTACTTTGAGTGGGAATGAAGGACCCTAGAGACCATTTGCTTTGACCACAAAACACTTGAAGAACCTTCTTACCCTAACCCTTGGTCCATGAGGAAGACCAAGTGACACAAGTCAAAATACAAGAAGACCTTTTGTACCACAAAAGATTAAAGTAAAAAGGGTCAAAGTGAAAAAAGAATAAAACCCTAATCTCAACTCCTAATTATGTGGGGCCAACTCAATGTTTGAAAGTCTATAAATAAATGTCACTTGCAAAACATTTCATAGACACACTTCATCACAACACTTTCATTACTTAACTGCTCCAACTCGATTGAGGTAAATTCGCTAAAGGTAACTGAGGAATTTGTAGCTGAATCTTTTCTTTTGTTCTTTTCCTAGCATGGCGGCCTAGCCAGCTAGGGTTCCTACACAGTTTGCAGTCACCTTTGTAGCAGCAACAAGCTACTACATTATCCACTTTGGTGATCTAGGGTAGCAGCTAGCTGCTACCAACTTTGCTGGTGGTCACTGGCAGCTGCTACAGATTTCTAGGCAACTGCTAGACTTCCAGGCAGCTACTACAGGCCACCCCACCTTCGCTGCTAACAGTAGCAGCACACCAACAGTCACGGGCAGCTCTAACCAGATCATCCACAGTAACGGGCTGCCTTATAACAGGTCTCGGGTAGCCCTAAAAGGTTTGGGCTATAGAAGAAAACCTGGGCAGTAGACCAACTGAAATATCGGGCAGTTTGCTGAGATTCGGGCAGCGGTAGGGAATCTCGGGCTGTCTGCGGAGATTGGGGAAGCAGTAGGAAAATCTGGGCAGCAGAGAATCTCAGGCAGTCTGCTGAGATTTGGGCAGCAACAGGAAATTCAGGGTAGCAGAGAATTTTGGGCAGTTGAGAAAGTTTGGGCAGACTCTGAGATTTCAGGCAGCAGAGAAATTCGGGCAGCTGACTTTCTCTCTCCACGTGGCAGCATTTGGAAACAACATTAAATGTGCTAGGGTTTGGAAAATTTGTTTAAACTTTAAAACATTCATCTTAGAATTCTGAGATAAAATTTTCCTATTTCATCTGTAAACTGAGTCATCTCATTTAAGGAATGAATTTTTTTTTTCCAAGAAAAAAAAGCGTAATTTTATTTCAGCCGAAGCGAATCAAAATTACATTTTGTAGATGCAAATGCATTACGAGCAATTAGCTCTAGTGCCGAAGCAAGCGGTCAAAAAATAGACCAAAGGTCTATGAAAAAAGATAAAACTATAGTACATCATAGGACATAGAAATCAAGGATGAAAATATGCCTCTATTTTCCCTTTTTTCCCCATCTTCTTTCTTTTCACTTCAGTCCAACCATCCTGCGGTATGACAGTTACGATCAATTGTTTACCTGCCATCACCCCTGGGTGTTGGATAGTAACTAGATCTTTATCAGAATCTAAGCTTTCTGTTTCATGTGCATGCTTTAGTCCACTAAAAGAAGCATCCGCAGGATTCACATCATTTGATAGTGTTTCCGCACCATAATTCTTTTTTTCAAGTGTTTGTGCATCCACTGGTTTAGATTTCATCATATTTTCCTCATTTTTCTGTAATTTCGGTTGTTCTTCATCTTCACTCTCCTCGTCCCCATCTAGAGACGGAGCGTAATCTGTTTGCCAATTTTTACGGTTAAAAATCTGCCCCTTTTTTTTCTTTATGAACTTTTTAGGAAGAGGGCATGTGTCTTGGAGGTGACCCGTCAAATGACAGAATCTGCATCTACAAGCAGTATTTTCCTAGTCCAACCTTTGAATCCAATTGAAAGATTCATGTTTCAGCTATAATCTATCTGGAAGTCCTTTGCTGAGGTCAACCTCCACACAAATTCTTGCATAGGTAAATAATCCCTGTTCTTTCCTGTCGCTATCACTTTTGATAAACCTGCCAAGAAGATTGCCAATGTCTTCCAATACTAAATGGTGCCAAAATGGTAGAGGTAAATTTGGCATCCTCACCCACACTGGCATCTTGGTTACCACCATGGAGTTTGAATCAAACTCTGGAAATCAGGGTGTTATGAAGAGCCCAGCTCTCCCCCAAAACCAAGGTCCCTGAGTTAAGGTCCCTGAGTTAGCATCTTTTGGTAATCTTCCTGAGATTCAAACTGAACTACAAAGAATCCCTTGGAACATAAGAGGATTTGACAATTGGTTGTCCAATTTGTGTAAACCCATTGATGGAGATCAAAAGATCTGGGCCAAAAACCATTAAAACAACAAATGACAGCTATAGATTGTAGCGTACTGAAAAGTTTTGTTACCTGAGGATTCTTGATCTCTAGTGTTGGTGTAGATTCCATCTTTTCCACAAAATACAGACTGTTCTGGGGAGAAGAAAAGGCTGCTGTTGGAGGTCCCTTAGGTCGAGCTGCTTCTTTATACGACGAAGGACCGGAGGGTCTTTTATTTCCTTCTGCTCCCTCCCTCAGGTGATGCAACAAAAAAATGGTTGAGTTCTTTGAGATCTGATAATCTGTCAGCCTAGAATCTTCCTGCAATAGTTTGCCTTCATGGAGGAAGAAGAAAGAGGTTCTAGGAAAACCCTCTCTTCGCTCGAGGTCCGCTTTTAGTGTCTCCACTGATTCAGATCAATGGACCCATACCAGATTCGACTTCCCGGAATGTCAATTTTATAAAGATCTGAAACCTATCTATGTCTACCCTAACTCCAGATTCCGAGGAGAGATTGGAAGCAAAAATCCCATTCCATATTGATTTGAGGTCGATGCAAAGAGCCGAGCTTGCCATTGAGTGGATGCGACCTCTCTTCGACCACTCCGCCAACTTGCAGATCAAGTTTTCCCCCGGTACAGAAGATGAAATACTGCCGCTACGTCTCACAGATTTGTTGCACTTGGCAGTCTCGGGCTCAAAGCCTCCGTCTTCAGACTCTACTTTCTTCTTCTTATTTCTGGGAGAAACCCTAAACCCCGCATCCTCTTCGATAGCTTTAACATCGCTAGAAGCCTCGGTAAACCCTGATCTATTCTGATCGGTCTTCTGCGCCTTGTCACAAAGATCACGCTTGCTCGACTTCTTTGGCTGGGTTCGAAACCTTGTAGAACCTTTTCCAGAAGGTGTTTCGTTATTTACCTCACCAGATCTATCTATACCTTCATCGACAACTGTAGAGTGGGCCGGTTTGGGCTTAGAAGCCTCAGACACCCCTGAGACAGCAAGATCTTCTGCTTCATTCTCCTCCTCTTCTTCAATGTCTTTGAACTTCTTGATGCTTTCTTCAATCTTCCCCTGCATTCGTTTTCTCTTGGAGGAGAGGCCGCCCATAGACCAGTCAGCCTCGTTTGCGCACGAGAGAAGCGGGGGCGGGGGAGGGGATGAAGGATCGACTCTCTCTGAGTTGAACTTCACGTCGTCGTAGACCCATGGCCTCGGAATATTGCTTCCAGAAAACTTCCCAGGCGCCAGAGGCAAAACCATTTTATTTACCCTGTAACTTGGTTATCGTCATTTAAGGAATGAATTACTAATGCTTTGGGGTTTTTGTCCTTTAAAGGTTTCCCTGTGAAAAACATCTTGTGTTCAATTGTGTGATGCTTGATTGTCTACTGCACTTGTCTTATTGCTATCTATATTACAGTGTGCAAATTTTAAAGAATTACATACACATGCTAAAATTGAACATCCTCTACTGTCCCGCTACTAAGGATTTCTTACTATTAGGTTGAGCAACCTGTGAAGGATTTACGTGGACCACTTCCTCCTTAACCAAACTTGTATCTGAAACCCTAATTTTTTGACAATCAGCTATTGGGTCAACCCTCAACCTAAAAACATACTTCACAAAGACTTCCTCCCCTTCTTCCTAATAATTAACTAGATGTTCTTGTCTATTATTTCAGTTTTCCCTGTAAAATAGCCTATCTTAAAAAGGTGTATAATTTTGTATTTATATTTTGATGTTTGTTCGACATTGTTGCCCACCTATTTCGACTAGGTGGCAACTTCATGTACATGAAGATGTACATAATTGTACAAATCGTACCTTGGAAAAATCTAAGGATTTTTCACTTCTGCAGGGCAATTGCCCCTTTGTAAAACAAAATGTCTGCTCCCCTGCGTGGGAAAATTAATGTAATTCTATGTGCTAGTGTGGGTCATATGATATGGATGTCACACCATGGAACTGGTTGTTAGGGAAGTCCCCTCATCGAGTGTTTTTTCCCTTTCCAATTAATCTTGTTCTTTAAACGATTTTAATTGGTTAGGTTTTTCACTCAAAATCCTCCAAAGTGGTGACGGGTGTTCTAACAGTCAAGTCCATGGGGTGGCTAAGGGTTCAAAATGTTATTCATGATCATGCTAGACATTTGTATAAGAGTCTTGCGGAGTTTCGTTATGTTGTATTTTTATTTATTTTTTCTAGTTAATTAATTTCACCCCTGGGTGGTTAATTAACTAAGTTTTGATGTAATAATGTAATTGCTCAAGCACTAGCACTTTGTAATAGGGGCTATGAATGCAAGGTAAATTGCTATGAAACCCCCTAAGCCACTGCCTCGAGTCCCATGTCATTCTGATAAGGGGTTGAAGAGATAGACCAATTTTGGTCAGGAGGGGTCTATCTCCCCTAGGGAATTAATTAATTTCCCTAAGTCAAAAATTCATATTATTTGATTTTGAAGGAAAAAATCAAATAATGCCATGGTAATTTTGTTTGGGGGTTGCCAAGCCTAGGAAAATTTATTTCAAAATTTTCCACCCCCCCATGGCCAAGATATGATTTTTTCAAGCTTATTTTTAATTTTTCCTAGGTAAAAAATGGGAAAAACTTAAAAAATGAATTGAAAAATTAAATTGAAGGTGAAATATATATTTAACCTAAGTCTAAAGGTTAGATACCTATTTTGGAGCAAAGGCTAAAGTCAAAGCCAAGTTTAGAAGACATGAAAGGGGTTTAAACCCTCACTAAAGATGGCGCATGCATAAAAAGGACCCCATAAGAGGAGGCGCTATCATAAAGGGAGGCGTCACATGGAATAGAGGGGGCGCCACATTTGGAGAGGACGCCACATTTGGAGGAGGGTGCTACCTTTAGAGGGGGCGCCTAGGTTGGGCCCACATTTAAACCACAAAAGTCATCCAAAGGGGGCGCCTTGGTCAAAACCCTAGATCTAAGGGTGTAAAATCATTAAGGCATGGATCAAGCACTTAATCCATGGATTGAGAAGGTTGCTAGGCTATTTGATTGGTTAAGAGGGGTGCAAAGTCAAATACCCTAAATCTAGTGGTGGAGATCTAATCTAGATCTAGATCTAATCTTGGCCATTGATCTTCAAGGGGTTGGGGTTGCTCCTCAACTATATAATGAGGGTCTCACTCCCTCATTTGATAAGGTCTCTCATGCTATTGTTATGCTGCAGAAATATTTCCTCTCTTCTCTTCTTCTACATTGTGCCCTAGCTATTTTGCTCAAGCCCTAGAGGCTTTTTTGTATTCAAATCTTGCCCTAGTTGGGCCATAATCAAGGAAATACTTTGGAGGGATATTGTGTCGTCATTCTACATTTCATGCATCTTTTGGTGAGGTAACTTACATGCGTATTTATTTGATTTGCATTTGTATTAGCTTAGATAGCTCTCCACAAAGTTTTTTGTGGAGGGATTTGTAAGTAGAAGTATTTATGCTTGCATTTGTGAGTTTTTAATAAGATTTATCAAAGTATTTTGGTAGATTTATTGAGTGCTCACCTCTTTGCTTACATTTTGCAGCTCTCTCATAAGTTTATTTACAGGTTTTCCAAGCCAAGGACATTCCTCCAAGGGTTTCTTTCTTCAAAATTTGCATTTCGGCCATATTTCTTTCTCTCCCCTAAAACTGAGTTTTATTCACTGTATAGTGAATAAAACCCTTGTTTTAGGGCCTTCTTCCATCATAGTTTAGTATAAAGTTTTAAATCTGCTGTTAATACACCATTTAGATGCCCAAAAGTTCATTTTCTGAATGTTAAAACTTCATTTTTCGAAAAATTCATGTTCAGATTTTTTTTAATAAAATTTCTAGGTTTTTATTTTTTCTGTGCTAACTTTCTGATTTAGTTTTTTGCAGTAAATTCCAGCAAGTAAAGTTGCTGGTTTTTTGCAGGTTTATGCACAGAAGAGGGGGTTATGCTGCCCAAATTTGCCTAAAAAAAAGCCCCAGAAAAGTTTGGTCCAAAAGAGGGCCAAAAGACCACATTTCTTCTCTTTCTTCTACTACATTGTAAACCCCAAAAGAGAAGTTCTCTTTGGGGTATTCTCTAAAGCTTTAAAAGCTGCTGTAAATTTGTATATGAGTAGTGTAGGAATAGCCTAGAAACTAGTTGCTTAGATTTACTTTTATGCAAGTTTTATTTCTGTTTACCCACCTTCCCTTAAGGGATTGAAGTGAGGTTAGATAATTTTTTTTATTTCTGTTTACCCACCATTCTCTGTTACAGACCACCATCTCTGTAACAGAGATTGTTGTGCGGTTAGGACATTGTTTAGCTAATTGCATTTTCCTTTCAAGTTTTAAATCTAATTTTTTTTCTGTCAAAAGAGTAACCATACAACCCACGGATCCGGTGTATCCTCTGCCCACTTGTCATCTCCCTTTAGGGACTTCAAGTTGGGTATGAAAAGCAGGAGAAGTGGGGGCTTAGCTTAATTAGAACAACATTCCTTTTTCTGCTACAAACCTTCACATTTGCTTTCAGTCTAAGATCAAGTACCAACATCTCCCATAAGGGATACCGCTTGGTTGATCTTGTTGACAGTATAAAATTAACCTTGCATGCTAATCACCAAGACTTAAAATTCACCCCTGAAATTAACCAACAACGAATTTAGCCCCTGTTCCTCTACTCGGTTATCACCCTTCGGGGTACTCACGAGATACGACAGGGGGTAAAGGAGTTTTAGTTTAATAGGCATCCATCTTGCTATTTGTCCGGTTAATTAAAAACAGTGACTCGGAAGCGACTTGGAGTAGAAGACCGTGGGGGGTCTCTAGGCGTTCTACGTCCCCCTTGTTGAGCACCGGGGCATTGGGGTTTGACCTGGGAGTTACGGGTGGGCTTTGCTCCCACTTTGTTGAGCGCACCAGCATTCCCTCTTTGACTTGAGAAATACTAGATTGGGGTAGTCACACCACCGGATCTAAAACTTAATCAAAGATTTCACCTCTAATAAAATTTATTAAAATTTACAAGAGACATTGCAAAACGTCCTACAAACACATGTCACTGCTATTTATCTTTGCCTTGCTGTTCAAGGTTTTTACTGCAAGCACTTTCACATTTTATTTCACTGCAAGTTTCTCCTTTCAGTTTTTCGCAAAATCTTGTGGTGGCATCTTTAATTCATTTGATTAAGTAATCACATTGTTTAGTAATCTGTAGATCTTGTGTAACACAATTGATTCATTTTGTTTCAACATTTTTTGGGTAAAAGCTTAATAATTGTTCCATTTATTCAATCTGTTCATAACATCTGATACAACTGTGGATATTGCTAATACTGCTTAACTGTTCATTCATTATTGTTTATATTGTTCATAGTATTCATTTGTCCATATTGTAACCTGTTTTGATTGGGATAACACCTAAACTGTGGGTTAATTAACTTAGATTTCAATTTCATTTGTAAATTTGTAAAGTTGTAATTTATCCTCAGACTCCATTTGTTAATAGGCACTAGTCTTCATTTATCTCAAGGTCTGCTTGTCATTAAAAGGAAATCTTTGCATTTGCATGATGCTTGTCATTCCTTACATAGTATAAAGTCTTAGCCTCACAACCTTAATAAGATCCCTTAATTTTGTAATTAATTAATAAATCTGGAACTTAGTCTTCCGTAGGGACTTCCCCCCTTGGCTCTGTTGGGATCTTGCCTAAACGGAGGAGTTGTGGACTGTGGTGACAGTGGTCCCCAGCTCTCGCTTGCCCCCAAGGACACACATAGCAGGTTGTGACTTTCCTGTTCCTTAAAGTGTGAATTAGGCGGCAACAGACATGTCCCTGAAAAAGAGGATGCCATTTTCTATCTTTTTGTGTTTCTTTGATCATAAATTCTCAACACAGACAATACCTCATAAACCACAACTTATGATAGATACCTGTATGGTTCACTACTTGAGGAGTTGCATTAGTGATTTTCAACATTTTTTCTTACATTATATTTGATGTCTTTGTGCAGTGGTGTTGCTTGGATTCTTTCTTGTCAATTTCTTGGCGGTCTGTGAATAGTAATACTTGTCTAGGAACGCTGGACCATGATGGCAGTGCAGTTTCTGATGCAGTTTTGGAGAATGTTATTTTTGATGCAATTGACAGGTATGCAGTGAGGGCATTCTAGCCAGGACTTGGTTAATGTAAGAATAAAACTGTGTATATTATTTGGATTGGTTAGAAGAGAAAAGACAGGTCCCACTTAAATGGTTAGCTTTTCTTCTTAGAGAATTCTATAGAATGAGTTTTCAGTTTCACCTGGACAAAGATTACAATATTATGACTTTGATAACCCCAAGTAAACCATATGCTAGAGACTCGTTCTCCCTTCACCTGAAATATAGATTAGATCAGAAAATTATAGGGATAGTGGGCAATGCCTACCTCCTCAATTAATTCATCGGATGGTTATCATCAAGGTAATGCATTGTCTGTGCAGTGGACAATTGCACATTATTACAGAAATTAAATGGTTAACTTCCAAACCTCCTAATGCAGACCCTACTTCAGAAGTCAGTGCCATGTTTCAATCACTACCCAATGAAATGACTATGATTCTTGACTTGACTCCACACCCCATCATGAATTTATGGGCATAGGATTACCAACTTCAATTACTCAGATCTCCTCCCTTCAACCGTGCTGCAATTTCACATTACCCCCCTTAAGTGGTAAATCCAGGTGACGGACTAAGCATAATGTCAACCATCGACACACCAACATTAGATTTGTATGATTGAAATGGTGACAAATGCAAGTAAATATGTTTATACCACTTTCCACCAGCTAGTTCATCAATTTGACTAGCATGGGTCCCATTATAATCATCAATGTATGTAATGCATTCCAAGCCTGATCAATAAACCTAGAGCATTTAAACTATGAGTTGATGGATACACCAATGGGAGATCCAAGATCTGCACTTCCATAGATCCAGATATAGAATCGTTTGAGAAACATGTATCGTTTGGAAGTGTTTGAGGATCTGCTCAGGATCTATTTCCTGCTTGTTGGGAATGGCAAGTAAGTAGATCCTCTTAGAAAAACCATTTTAAAAAACACATTAAATAACATAAAAAAGGACAAAGCGTGGGGCACTAAAACCTTAATTTTTTCCTATAAAATAGTCCTCCCTCAATCCTAAAACACACTAAGCTGTGTTTTACATAGCAGTCTGCATTTCTGAGTTTGTGAGACCATTTCTGAGTTTCTTGTTCACTTTTCTTTGGACAAAATATAAGTTTATACTATCTTATATGTCTTTTCCCCATATTCAGATCCTGACTTTTCAAACAATCTGGTAGATCTGTATCTGGATGCAATGGTTCATAATTATAGTACAAGGAAGAAATGCAACATAATTACAACGGCACTAATGATAAATGCAACATTATCATTGGTGGGCTATACCTCATAATTCAATTAACTGGAAGTAGATTTTTCTATAAACCAGGGACAGTAGACAACCATAAACAACAACCTCTTACCTCTTATAGGGGATAATATAATTTTCTTTCCTTAACTCTATATTTTTATCTGCCATTCAAGACCACAGAATCAAAGCTTTATCTGTACTCTACAAAATCAGTGAACCCTGTTGAGCATGGTTGCCATTGATGACAAGCCATTATTGACAAAGGAGTGATAAGGGTTGATGACATGGTAAAGGAGGACATGGTAGTTTGGGCATTGGAACACCAGGTAGTCCAAATGACCCATTCTGTGGTAATTTGTGTATGATGTGGCTCATCAGTGTATGGAGAACCTTGATATTATGCCTTGATGCCCTTGACATGCCTCTTGGATATTGATGTGGCACGATAATGCTTCTTGTATGAACATGTGGATCTTAAAGACATGAAGACTTCTTGAAGACCCACCTATAATGTGGTTTGAAGCCCACAAGCTTGCCACCTTGACGATGATGCCCTTACACTCTTACATGTATGTAACCTTGTTGAAGAAGCCTTCTTGTTATGACAAGGGTGTCCTTGGAGGGTCTTGGACATGATATATAATGACCCCTTTGCTTGTGGTAACTAGGACAAAGAAAGATTTGGGTCTTGGAACCCTACACATGGTTGAGATGCTCTTACAAGTGTCCTTACACCCTTGCACCTATGATGACGACGTTAAGGAAGCCAATGATACAACAAACCTCTTATAAATGGCTTGAAGCCTTACACCTTGAACCATTCAAATAATGACATGGAAAACATTGAATATACATTGATTTAATTATTAAAATCGATGAAATAAACTTGTGAAGTCGGCTCCACAAAATAATCCAAAAAGAAAATAAAAAATTCAATAAAGGGTAGGTCGGTTCAAAGGAATTTATGGAAAATGTGTATAAATATGAGGCTAACGTCCTCATTTATCATACATCCAAAAAAATTTGGTTTTAGCTCTGATTTTCAGACTGTTTACTAAGGCAGCACACTCTGATTTTTGTTGGCCACTGAGGCAGAATTCGGATCACTGTAGCAGCTGCAGTGGAGGTTCCATCTCTGATTTTCGGACAGCCATACATCTATGAATAAGCAGCTATCTTTTTGATCTCGAAGACAGTTCTTTTTGCAGCAGTTGAAAGCATTGTTACCTCTGAAATTCGGGTGTGCAACAGACTGAGACAGCAGCAGTCTATGAATTTAGTGAAGAGCAGGAGTGACCTATGAAATGAGTAACTAATGCAGCGAACGCGTGACTAAAGTGTGATTTTGAAGATGATCTTCTGAGCTTTTTCACTGAGGAAAATTAGGGACAGCCTGAGAACTCTTATGGAGTGCATTATAAAGGTGAAATTCTGATTTTGGTACATGAAGGTTAACCTCAGTCACATGGACAGATCTTAAAAGATATCCGAAGTTGTATGCACACATTTCTTTCTGAATTTCGGACACCCACATCAGATGTTAAACTGAGGCAAAAAAATTGCAGTAAAGTCTTTGTGGAGCTAAAAGTTGGTTATGCTTTGATCTTCCATACTGGACAGGCACAGTGATATCATCTAGGTGTCTCTATAGCAGCAATGTATGAGATAGATGTGAAGGTCAAGTGAACATTGTAGAAACTACTTTGTGCATATAGATGTATATGTTGACTGGATGCTCGAGGGATGAGTAAGACTGTCATTAAAGCAGAGGGCTTATGAATACAATAACTGCAGTTGATAACAACAGTGACAATATGATAGGGAAGATATGACTACAGCAGAAGCAACTTGGCAATGACAACAGTGACAGTCATTGAAGTGACATGCCGGCCCTGTTGACTAGACAATAACAGCTTGTTGACTTGGCAGTGACATGATTGAGTTGACTATGATAACAGACTGATAGTGAAGACAAATCTATGGTGGAAACCATACTGTGGATAAGTTGGTGGACGTGAGAAGATCCTTGATGTGTATGTTATGAGCAGTGTGTGGACAAAACTTTGATGACTTGACATGAGCAACATGGTATTGAGAAAATCTTTTGCTAACTTGATGTTATGAGCAAACCTTTGAAGAGAAGGTTGTTGATGACAATGTTATCAGAACCGGACCGGTCATTGAACTGGCGAAGCCCAAAATGTGAACCAGACTGGAACCGGCAAAAAACCGGCTGACTAAAAAATACTTAAAATATTCATATTTTGTAAAAAAACATATATATTCATGTGCATACATATGAATCCAAACTATTAATACATAAATATGCAAAGTTTCTCATATATATAGCAAATATGGGTGCAAATATTCAAAATAGCACCTAGTGCAATACATCTCTGAGGTTCTGAACCAAAGTACATTAATAAAGAGGCTCCAAAGTACATCAACAAAGTTTTATTTTCTGTTTTTTTTTTTAAATTGAGTTTCGTGAGTCCCTAGTCCAGACCGGCCGGTTCTGTACTCAGTTTGAAAAAAAATCCGGTTTGATGATTTTTTTCAAAGTTACAAATATCGGCGCGGCGCGGAAATCGGCAGGGTCCAGGAAACATCGTCTCGGGATATCTCGGCAAAAATCGGCAAACTTAAAAAACACAAAAATATTCATTTTTTTTCAATTTTTTAAACATCTAAAGCAACAATAACATCAAATAAACACATTGCCACATGAATATGGAAAGAAAACTGATATATAAGATATATAAGATGTCTAGAGATACATCACACATCAAAATGGATCATGTCCTAGTCCTACTCCTGAATAGTGAATACTGAATGTCTGAATCATCAAAAATATAAGTTATAACTTATAACAAATGTATCTCACGATCATCATCATGACTCATGAGTCATCTACAGTGAAATAAAGTAAATAAACTATGGATTCCCTCTACCCCTTTTACGGGAAAAGGTAATCGCTGTGGAAACAACCCTTGCCCTTCCTCTAGGACCAGGTGCCCTCGAGGCTTGTCGGCCTTGTACTGGTATCTGACGTCCTCTAAAAGAACTAGAAGACCCTGCAAAAGGATCATGATGTCCTCTAGAACCTGAAGGTGGCTGAAACTGGTGTCCTGAAGAAGAAGAAGGAGCTCAAGGAGGTAGTCCTACAGCTACTCCTCCACTAGTAGCAGTACTACTATCGGGTCTATCTCCCTCTAACCTTGCCTGTGGCTCTGGATCTAACTGTGGCACACTCCCAGACTCAGTGTGAAACTCCTCTGGAACTGGATCGCCCTCATATGGAGCCTCTGTATCATCATCATGATCATGATCATCCGCTAGCCAATCAGGGGCTACCTCCATAGCAGGCTCTTGACACTTCGACCTCCAAGCTGCAGTGGTGTCGATATGATCTAATGAAATGGCCTTTGCATCAACTTTTCTCTGATATTGCTTCACCCACAACCTGAGATTGTAGTGGACGTAGACCAAATCATTAAGGCGCGGAGTATCCAACCTGCAGGAGGATCATAGAATTAGATATTAAATTATAAAGTTAATAATTTCAATTTGTAATGCATAAATTAGAAGGCAAAGGGGCATAATGATAAATGATAAAATTATAAACTAGAATTCAATAATTTATATTTTCTAATGAATTTGAAAATTCTCTAACCTGTTGCGCTTTTTGGAGTGTACTTTTTCAAATACACTCCAGTTGCGCTCGCAACCAGAAGAGCTACATGTCTGGCTGAGCACTCGAATGGCAAGCTTCTGTAGAATAGGTACGCAACCACCATAGTTTTCCCACCAGGTATCTACAACGAATTAAAGAAACATAAGAAAAACAATTTAATTTAAAAAAAGAATTAGAAAAAGAAAACGAAAATC
>LPNX010005373.1:31226-48923 GCA_001517045.1 Pseudotsuga menziesii | reverse complement strand
TTATTGATGTATGAAACTGATTTCTTCAACTAGTCGCTTTGGGGGTTTTGGTGAGAATTTTTTGTTAGAAATTTCACAGAGAGACGCTGGCGGCTGTGGAGTGGGTTGGGCAAGGAATTGGAAGCCGGGCGCGGACAGAGGCACATGGTGGACTCTGGAGGCATTCAAAATTTTAAATGAAAAAAAACGTGACATTTACTTACCTTCAGCTGCACCCTAATCGCCGGCTCTCCTCTCGACCTCTGTAGCGGCGACCAAATGTGCAAATGAGCCCTAACCGCAGGCATAAAATGTCAAAAAATGAACTTTTAAAAGTTTTTTTCGCCCTGTCAAGAAATCGCAACTCGACGACGATTTTTCCCAATTTTTTACTAAAAAATCGGCGATATTTCGGACAGAAATCGGCCCGATATTGGTGCCCGATTTTCTTTTAAAAAATCGCCGCTGCAAAAAAATCGCGATTTCTCGGCAACTCGCGATTTATCGGGCGATATTTGTAACATTGATTTTTTTTGCTGATCGGACCGACCAACCTTGTAAACCGGTCAGAGCGGTCGGTTTTGCCAGTTCCGGTCCGGTTCCAATAACATTGGTTGATGATTGGTATGAGCAGCACATGAGCAAATCTTTTGACCATTGGCATGATCATAGTATGACCAGATTCTTGAGCAGCAATTGATATGAAAATGATTAATTGAGTTGACTTGATAGCAATCAATGACGAGTATAGCAGTGATAAGTAATGATAGTAATGAGCAAGTTGACAAGTGACATGACATAGTTGATGAGAGTGATCAGTATGTGAGGGCGAGATGGGTATTGCATTTCTTCTTAGCTGGAGCTTAAGAAAACCAGTCTGGTCCTTGGAATAAGAGTTGGTGCTCTTCAGTCAGTTGGCGCTGATGTAATTGCGAAGATTGAAGTCTTTCACTGTACTTCATATGAAATTATAAATAAAGTTTACTTTACATGCTTGATGTGTGTAGATGACTTGCTTATGTAGATTTATGACATGTGTTGATTAGTTGATGACACGATGATGTACTTGGTAGTGTAATGCAAGTGATGAACTCTGCCTAACATTGTTTAGAAGTGAAAATTACTGAAGTTGCTAGCACACTGATTCACCCCCCCCTGCCCCGTCTCAGTTTGTCATTGTGTCCAACAATTGGTATCAGAGTCTGCCTTCACCTCAAGCCTAGCCAGCTGGAAGGAGATCCGTGGACCCACAATGGGCGCAAAGGAAGAGTCCCCCAACAATGATGTTCTAGTATTTGACGTGACAGATTATTTCGGTTGGAGAAGCAAGATAAAAGCCTACTTGAAGAAGTTTGGTGTTTGGGAGATTGTGATCAATCCACCCATTCCGTCCAACAAGAAGACCAAGTCAGCTACACAAAAAGAAGCCAAAAATGATAACATTACTGCATTGAAAATTTTCATGGATGGACTCTCAAGCTCGGTTAAGGAGAGTGTAGGGGACCACACTTTAGCCAAAGGCCTATGGTTTAAGTTGGAAAGTGAATACCAAAGAGGAATACAAGACATTGAAAAAACAAAGTAGGAAATAGAAGTCAAGCCCACTGAATATGTGAAGAAGGAAGAAAAAGAGGTGCAAGCTTCAGACATTAGTGAAGGCAAGGATCATTCTAATTGCAGTAGCTTTGATTGTGGTGAGATTGAAAATGATCTTGAAGATGCTAAAAAATAATTCTTAGCATGCCTTTTGATGGACCTTGATCTCAAATACAATTTGAGGCTTAAAAGGAAGATTTTGTAGTCCTTCAAAAAGTACCATGAGAAGTCAATGGATCTTCTTAAGAAACTCAATCATAAGAAGACAAGTTTGCAAGATGAGTTAGAAGACAAAGATGATGGAGTTGAAAGACTAAAGACTGAATTGATCAGTCAAATAGAAGAAAAGGAAGAGTATGGTGAATATTCAGAAGAACTTGAAGAAACAAGGAAGGCTAATGTTGATCTGAAGACTCAGTTGGAAGAAGCCAAAAGTGTCACGCACCCATGCCTCCATTATCATGCGGAATAATTTTTTTTCTTAAAGAACGGTGGTTCTTCTTTTTGAAACACAGGGCATGACCGTGAAAACATGCTTTAACATTCATGCTTAAGCATAAAACCCACTGTAACAGTCGTTCCGTCCTTGACAGATCCATTATGTGTCCGGAAATGCTTTTTCCGCACTGAACCTGTCCTTTCCTCCCTTCGCCTTCCACATTCCAGCTCTTTCTTCGCTTCCTCCTTCCTCCTTCCGCAGGCGGATTTCGGGTGCGGAAAACCAACATTCTGCCTTGTCGTTTTCTTGTTTCAACTTCTTCCTTTTGCCTCTCGCCTGCCGCCTTCCGCAGGCAGATCCCGGGGTGCGGAAAACCAACATTCTGCCTTGTCGTTTTCCTGTTTCAACTTCTTCCTTTTGCCTCTCGCCTGCCGCCTTCCGCAGGCAGATCCCGAGGTGCGGAATCGCTCAAGTCAGATGCCTTCTGACTCTGTAACCAAGCTTCTAGCCTCCATGATCATAAGCAAAATGCATTGAACATACAAGGCATATACAAATACAAATGCAGGAACATTTAACAACAATAAACTCTACTGAAAACATTAGTAAGCATTCATCATATTCAATTAATTCATAAGCAAATACATTGCATAAATAAGAATAACAGAGAATACTTATTTTGAAGATGAAGCTGTCCTGCAACTAACTATGTCACTGTAACGTTCCACCCAACCATAGGCTAGTTAAGTTCATTAACCTCTCAACACAATTGCCACCCCCGAGTTGGGCATGACTTCCACAAGGAACCAGGGAACAACAGACTCACACACAACCAGATCATATCACAAACAGTCAAGCCAACCTTCAGTTGGGTTTATTAGACTGTCCAACCAAGCCAACACACAGTTGGGTTTATCAACCCACAGGCAAACAAGCCAAACATATGGGTTTCACAGGCCACTCAGCCATGCCATCTCATTGCTAGGTGTCACAGGCTATTCAACCAAGCCAACTAACAGTTGGGTTTCACAGACTGCACACAGTCAAGCCAACATTTACATTAAGGACCAACCAAGCCAATAGATGGGTTTATCAGGCACTCAGCCAAGCCATCGCACTGCTGGGTTTCACAGGCTATTCATCCAAGCCAGCTAGTTGGGTTTATTAGGCTGTCCAGCCAAGGATTACACACATGGCCAAATGCACAATAAGACACAGCCAATCCAATGTTTGATTGGCTTTCACAGGTTGCCCAGCCAAACCAATATACAATTGGGTTTCACAGGTTGTCTGCCAAGCTAATCTATGTTTGGGTTTCTCAGGTTGCTAAGGCAGTGAGAAGGTAGAATGACTAAGCTAGTGGCTCATTCAAGAGCTAGGGACACCTCCACAAGATCTATCTGGCCTGGCATCTACAATACCTACACACCCAACACAAGGAAGCATCCCCTTCTCTGCTCCACAGTCCCTCGGGCTATGCCTTCCCTTCCAGTGCTCTTCATGGTGTGCATAGAAGATTCACCAGCCACTCTTATCTTTTCGTGAGGTTCCTCTCTGCACTAGGTTTATCAAGCCGATTCCTCATCTCTTCCACTCCTAAGTCTTGCATATAGTTCAGACCCAAACCAGGGTGCACATCACAACAAACCACAGGGAGATAGAGCAACACAGGGCTTCACTTTGTAACACAGACAGACAGGGTCTCATAGCACTCTGTAGTTCAGGATAACACTGTAACACCACAACCAGGGACTCGACAAAGGAAAATACTTGCAGAACGCGTAGCAACACCTGCTAGCTGTCGTTGCGTCTGCGGGATCGGGAAGAATGATAGAATGAACCACCAACAACCCAGAACCACCACAAAACCTCCTCGTGACTGAGGAAAAGTTTGTCTGGCATGCATCACGTGCTTACTTGCGTCAAAAGCAAGAGTGCGACTTCCCATACCGCAGGCTGCAGGCAAGCTCAGTCATGAAATCGACTGCCATGCCTTGCGCTGCCCAAGACATTAACTACCTCAACCATTCTTCTGGAAGAATTGAATGATTGAGGATAGAGGACAAAAAGGTAGCTGAGGGTTTATGGGTTTCCCCATTAACACTTGGTCTCACCCTATTGCTCAGGAATTTGACTAACTCCCCTTCCTATTCCTTGTGAAATCATGCTCCCATCTCTTTCACGTTGCAGTGCGTAGCTAACTGTGGTATTCTATTAAATTGTGTATTTACATGATATCTTCAAAATATACTGTGCTTGACCAACACTATAACCATAGGTATCAACCTTGATCACCTATACACAAAATACCAAATTGATGGCAGGGCCTTGGCCTTGAGCTCCTTGCCATGATTTACATACAATATATACATCATGTACAATATCAATACCATGGGGTCAAAAGATTGAGATGGAGGTAGTTGGTCTCAGAAAGAAGGATAAGAAATCTGATGCAAATGTCAAGATCAACAACAGTTCAGTCATATTGGATGAGATTTTGGATTGTCAAAGATCTCCATTTGACAAATCCGGTCTTGGATATAACAAGGAAAGAGAAAAAATTGTGGTTGGCACATGGTCTCCTAAGACTCCTGAAAAAAGTCTTTCAACGTCCAAGAATGAAAGCAAAGCTCTGCGTTAAGAACCTGCACAACACAAAGAAGACTTCAGAAGATTAGAAAGACGTCAAGAAGTTGGTCCCACTCCTCTATAGAGATTCAGAAGAGAGACAACTCCAAGATGGAATCAAGCACCCAGGTATGAAGACGGTTTTAATAGTTATTGCTATTCATGTAATTATTTTGGTCACAAAGCTATCGATTGTAGATTCTATGATAGAAGAAGTGTTGGAAATTCCGACAACACACTTAGGTGTTGGACATGCAACCATGTTGGCCATATTGCTGCTAATTGCCACACCATGAGATGTTACAATTGCTATATTGCTATGGCTTTGGTCACAAAGCCCAAGACTATGCAAGTCCAAGAAGACAAATTATGATGAGTCCCTCATACACATCATCAAGGAAATCCTATGAACCATGGAAGAAGATAAATGCTGGAGGAATTGAAGCTCAAAAGACATGTGCTCTAAGTCAAGGACACTCTCAGGTATGGATGAAAATAATGTTTTGCTGAATGTGAATGAAGTTGATAAGTGCATAGAAGATGGCTGCCATGTGGCAAGCCAAGCTTGAAGTCTTTCAAAGAGCTTAACACACCTTGAGTTCATGGAGCTGGAGGATGGACTCAAAAGTAAATGATGGTAGCTCCAAGTAATGAAACAGGTCCAAGGATCATAGCTATAGTTGGCATCTTGATAGAGGGAGATCAGTAAATGAAGAACTCTACATGAAAGGGGGAACAAACATCTTAGATTGATCTCAAGGAGTTTTAAAAAATATAACTTTTTTTTGGGCATTGTGAAGCTTTTAATTGACCCTTTGTCATTAATGTCAAATGGGGAGAGTATTTGAAGAGGTGTTGCCATCAATGACAAAGGGGGAGTTCGTTGATATGGTTGTCATTGATGACAAGCCATTAGTGAAAAATGAGTGATAAGGGTTGATGGCATGGTAAGGAGGACATGGCAGTGTGGGCATTGGAACACCAGGTATTCCAAATGACCCATTCTTTGGTCATTTGTGTATGATGTGGCTCATAGGTGTATAGAGGACCTTGACATTATGCCTTGATGCCCTTGACACGCCTCTTGGATATTGATGTGGCATGATGATGCTTCTTATATAAAGATGTAGATCTTGAAGACATGAAGATTTCTTGAAGGCCTACCTATAATGTGGTTTGAAGCACAGAAGCTTGCCACCTTGACGATGATGCCTTTACACTCTTACATGTATGTAACCTTGTTGAAGAAACCTTCTTGTTATGACAAGGGTGTCCTTGGAGGGTCTTGGACATGATATATAATGACCCCTTTGCTTGTGGTAACTAGGACAAAGAAAGACTTGGGTCTTGGAACCCTACACATGGTTGAGATGCTCTTACAAGTGTCCTTACACCCTTGCACCTATGATGAAGATGTTAAGGAATCCAATGATACAACAAACCTCTTATAAATGGCTTGAAGCCTTACACCTTGAACCATTCAAATAATGACATGGAAAACATTGAATATACATTGATTTAATTATTAAAATCGATGAAATAAACTTGTGAAGTCGGCTCCACAAATTAATCCAAAAAGAAAATTAAAAACTCAATGAAGGGTAGGTTGGCTCAAAAGAATTTATGGAAAATGTGTATAAATATAAGGCTAACGTCCTCATTTATCATCCATCCAAAAAAATTCGGTTATAGCTCTGATTTTTGGATTGTTTATTGAGGCAACAGACTCTGGTTTTCGTTGGTCACTGAGGCAGAATTCAGATCACTGTAGCAGCCGCAGTGGAGGTTCCATCTCTGGTTTTCGAACAGCCATACATCTATGAAATAAGCAGCTATCTTTTTGATCTTGAAGGCAGTTGTTTTTGCAGCAGTTGAAATCATTGTTAGCTCTGAAATTATGGTGTGCAACAGACTGAGACAGCAGTAGTCTATGAATTAAGTGAAGAGCAGGAGTGAGCTCTGAAATGAGTAACTAAGGCAGCGAACTTGTTGAAGACTAAGGCAATGAACTTGTTGAAGAATGAGGCAGCGAACTTGTGACTAAAGTATGATTTTTAAGATGATATTCTGAGGTTTTCACTGAGGAAAATTCGGGACAGCCTGAGAAATCTTATGGTGTGCATTATAAAGGTCATATTCTGATTTTGGTACATGAAGGTTAACCTCGATAACATGGACAGATCTTAAAAGACATTTGAAGTTGTATGCACACATCTCTCTCTGAATTTCAGACACCTACATCGGATGTTAAACTGAGGCGAAAAATTTGCAGGAAAGTCTGTGTGGAGTTAAAAGTTGGTTATGCTTTGATCTTCCATACTGGACAACCACAGTGATATCATCTAAGTGTCTCTATAGAAACAATGTATGAGAAAGATGTGAAGGTTAAGTGAACATTGTGGAAACTACTTTGTGCATAAAGATGTATATGTTGATTGGATGCTCGAGGGATGAGTAAGACTGTCATTATAGCAAAGGGCATTTGAATACAATAACTGCAGTTAATAACAACAGTGACAATATGATAGGGCAGATATGACTACAGCAGAAGCAACTTGGCAGTGACAACAGTGACAGTCATTGAAGTGACATGACAGCCCTGATGACTAGACAATAACAACTTGTTGACTTGGCAGTGACATGATTGATTTGACTATGACAACAGACTGATAATGAAGACAAATCTATGCTGGAAACTATATTGTGTATAAGCTGGGGGACGTGAGAAGATCCTTGATGTGTATGTTATGAGCAGTGTATGGACAGAACTTTGATGACTTGACACGAGCAACATGGTATTGAGAAAATCTTTTGCTAACTTAATGTTATGAGCAAACCTTTGAAGAGCAGATCTTTTGATCATTGGCATGCAGCACATGAGCAGATCTTTTGACCATTGGCATGATCAAAGTATGACCAGATTCTTGAGCAGCAGTTGATATGAAAATGATTGATTGAGTTGACTTGATAACAGTCAAGGATGAGAATAGAAGTGACAAGTTGATGATAGTAATGAGCAAGTTGACAAGTGACATGACATAGTTGATGAGAGTGATCAGTATGTGAGGGCAAGCTGGGTCTTGCATTTCTCCTTAGTTGGAACTAAGAAAACCAGGCTGGTCCTTGGAATAGGAGTTGGTGCTCTTCAGTCGGTTGGTGGCTTGGTGCTGATGTAATCATGAAGATTGAAGTCTTCCACTGTACTTCATATGAAATTATAAATAAAGTTTACTTTACATGCTTGATTTGTGTTGATGACTTGCTTACGTAGATTTATAACATGTGTTGATTAGTTGATGACATGAGGATGTACTTGGTAGTGTAATGCTAATGATGAACTCCCCCTAACATTGTTTAGAATTGAAAATTACTGAAGTTGCTAGCACACTGATTCACCCCCCCCCCCCTCTCTCAGTGTGTCATTGTGTCCAACAAACCCATCTTTATGATTAGTAAAATACCATTATGCATTTAAATCAATATACAAGTCTATTTTTTTCCCGATCACTTGTTTATTACTAACCTTAAAAACATAAAATTCTTCTTTCTAAGGTACAGTGGCTCTTTTCTTCGTGGATTGATTTTAGAAAAATGTTCCTTTCTTCGTAGATTGATCTTCGAAAGAAGTCTCTTGGTTGTATTTTTTTATCCCATAACAATTTCCTGCAAAACTTGGCTTTATGGCCTATCTTACCACAATAAAACCTTTTGCTATCTTTTCCATGTTTTTGAGTATCTGAAACAGCACATTTGCTGCCATATTCATGCCAACGTTTGTGCTTGCCTTTGTCCTTGAATTTTGCTCTTAGAGCCATATATGTTTCTCCATACACACCACTGCCACCAAACTTCATTTTCCACCTATCCTTCTACAAAAGTTTGTTGTTGCATTGCTAAAGGGTTAGATCTATATCTTTGTAAGTAATGTCCAAAGTTTCAACAAATTTTTCATCAGATGACAGTAAGCACTTCAAAGTGATTATCATTAGATCCTCTTTTTCCAGTTTTCTGTCTATTGGTTTCAGTTAATTTTTTATAACTTTGATTTTTATCAAACTTGAAGATAATCATCTTCATCTATTTTTATAGAAAACAACATATTCTGTAGAAAGAATGCTGTACCTTTGTTTGACATTTCATGCATACTCTTCATGTGCCTCCAAACCTTGAAAGCATGATCACCATCTTGAACTTGAGGTAGCATTTCACTAGACATTGAAAGCTTAATCAACATCAAAACCTCCCAATTTTTGTCATCATATTTGTATTGAGCTCCGCAACACTATTCTGCTAAAGCATATGTACTAAAATATCACCATTGCTTTGTATTTTTAACTGCCAAGTATTAAATTTTTTCCCATTAAATTTCTGATTGTTGTCCAACATGATATGGGATAGACCAACCATTTTTAAATGTTAAACTGACCAAATAAATCTGAATAGAGGTCAGCTCTCTTTCTTTGTTTTAACTTGGTGTTTGTCAACCCTCCCGCTGTCTCATCACACCAATGAGTTCATGTACAATCCGATTGCTTAAAATTATATCCAATGAAATCCTATCTCTGTCCCGACTCCCAACACATCAAAGATGTAAACTACAAAACTATTGTTGTATTTCCACCAAAACTCACAAAATTTCACTCTGGAATGCTACATTTTCACCGGTTAATTAATCTGAAATGTTTTGTATATTAATTTCAAATTCTGATTTTGAAAAAAATATAATTTCAAACAAAAATATAGATTTATTGTTCCGTCTTGGGAAAAATCCAGCTTTCTTTTTGTTTCAGTTGGTGTATGAATATCACGTGTTCAACTCTAGTTTGCAGTTTAGTTGGCCTTGAGATTGTTCTCAGCCTGCCTTAAGTCGGCCCTTTGATATCTTGACGACCTTGTTGTGCCCCCGCCCGATTCATGCCACCGGTTGGCTCCTACACCGACTCAAATTTTTGCCTCCAGTTGGTCCGAGTCTATCACATTTTCAACTGTCGAAGTTGGCTTCTTTGTGGCTTGTGCATCCATTCACCTTGTGTCCTGTTGGTTCTTCGTGCGCCTAATTGACATATAGTATTCTTGTAGCCTTGCTATGCCTGTGTCCACATTCATATGGTTCGATGTGACCCATTTGAATCCCAATGGCCAAATTTCCTTTTCTGGCTATGCGTTGATTCATCGTTGCACCCCCTTGCACTTACTCCGTTTATTCATGGCTAGGGGTGTGTTCATGCCACATGGCCATTCCCTCCTGCAAGCAATCCACTTTTTAATTGTTATCGATGCATTCTGTTGGAGCCCTGTAGTGGTGACCTCCAATATGCCTATTCAGACCTCCAATGCTTGTCCACAATGCACCTAAATTTCTACATGGATTTCTTGCAGTTGCAACCTTTATTGTGCCTCTTCTATGGCCTAACAAGTCCGTCCTCTCCTGTAGCCTTTGTCACAAGTCACTAGGCCCTTCTATCATTCTGCCATACCAGTGGAACTCTACTGATTTTGGCCTGCTACAACCACTGTACCAAGTATTTACTGTGTGTATTGTGTACATTCCACTATACAATTCTCACATAAGAAGTTTTTCTGAGTTTGCAAACTTTATAAATATTGATTTTTCAATATGTAAGTATCTCTTGTTTCTGGTCGGCTTGTATTACAAATATAGATATCTCAATAAATGATTCATACTTATGTTTGTTTCAGGTGGGCTTGCCCACTTTAGTCTAGCTTTTGTGTGATCAGTCCTTTGGACCCTCTGTGATCAAAGCAATGCCTAGGTCCTTCACTTGCTTTCTCCTTGGCTTGTTTTCACTGTGGCTCTGATTCCGTATTAGATTGACATACTAAAAAATGTAAATGGAAAATACACAAATAGGCTTGAGAGAGAATAATTGCTTCATTATTGAGTGACACAATGTCCTGGAACATAATAGGAGAGGGATTGGGGTTGGTGCTTTGGTCGTCCTCTTTGGCAGTATGATTCCTGTCAGTTGTATTCCATGCTTCATCAGTGGCATTCTTTATCCCCGGTGCTTAATGTGCATTGGAACTCTATGGATTGGGAGGACAGGTGGATTAGGAGGCTTCAGAATGTGGGGTCAGTGCGTCTTTCCTATAAGCTTTGAGTTTTTGCCTGGAAGGTTACGTGCAAATCTGTTTTTTGTCATGAAGTCAGCTTACACTCTTCATTTTGTACTATCTAAAAGGATGAGGTATGCTCTCAGAATCCAGATACAGGCCAAGGGTGCTTTGCCGATCAAAGATGCTCAATCTTTGCATCGTTAAGTCTATTCTGATCTAGTTTGTTTATGGAAGAAGTTATGAGTTTCATTTTAAATAGCCTTCCACTTTTTGTACATTGTTTTGTAATACTTTTATGTCAATATATGATGTATTTTATAAAAGGGAACTTAAGTCATGATTACATCATTTTATTTAAAAAGTCTCTGCATAAGCCATTTATCATGATTTCATGACAAAATTATATATAATGTACACTTTTTATGTATGCATTCCGAATAATGTGCATTGTATTGTGTATTATATTGAAGAGTAGATATGCTTTACATGGTATTTGTAAATAATAGGGATTTGTGACTGATAATTAGGTACTAAGGGATTTTCTCATAAGATTCTTTCCAAGATTTTCTTGAAAGTTTCTCACCTTTTAGGATATCAAGTCCCCTTTGCAAAAAGTTCTTTCAGGATTTTATCAAGCCCATAGGCTTAGTATTTTCATCATCAGATTTAAAAAGCATAGTTCTTGTACCAGCCTCACATCACATTGAGTGTCTTATCATTTGAGGTTGTTAGATAAACTGTTTCTGCAGATGACACATTAATGATAGAGATACCCTATTCATTTTTCTGTTGTTTCATAGAGAGTCATGCATATCTGTGGTTAGATTCCCTTCTTTTCATTTCTTGCGGACATCATTTTCTTTCATCCTTTCTTTCTTTCTTTCTAATACTTCGAAGTTGAGGGTTGTCGCTTTGTTTATGCCATTTTACACCCATAAGGTTCTGAATCTGCAACATGTTTGTATGTACTATTTTGAATGTGTATTTTTATCAGTTCTACATATATAAATAGTTCATATAGTTTCCTACAGGAAAATTGAGATAGGAACTTGCTGTTGGCTTTGGCTATTAAAACCACTTTTATCTTATCATTCATATTTGTTCATATGAAAATTGAGATTTTCTCTCTTTGGGTTTTTGATGCAGCTTGGAGTGTGCTGATGAGGACTCCATTCTTCCCATTTTGAGATCTGTAAGATGGGTGATGAATTGGGGTTTGTTGAAGCGAGTGCCTTCTGATGATAGTCTTCACAACCAAAAGAAAGTTGAGGTTTGGATCGGTTGATATTTCTCTTTTTTTGAGGCAGTAGACAGTGCAAATTGTGTAGTCTAATATATAATTTTTTTTAAAATTCTCGTTGTGTAGAGGTCTGCTCAGTTTTATCAAAGCAGTAATTTTAAAGTGTGCTATATGGTGCAATATTTTCTTTGTAGAAAAGACTTATTCTCAAGGGTTTGAGTAAGTGATACATTACATTTTTTAGACGAGATGGATTTTTGTCATTCATGGAACTGCATTGCACTCTGCAGATTATGTGGTCATTGGTGCAATCTGCTTGGACAGCCTGTTCTGATTGCAATAAGCGAAGGGTTGCACCTATAGCTGCACTTTTGTCAGCTATCTTTCATCCATCTATTTTCAGTGATATCTATATGCATGATGGTGGAAGTAATAGACAAGGACCTCTGAAGTGGGTGAGTTATTGAGGATATCTAATTCTTTGACTGAATGGGACAACTTTCTCTTTAATGTTATAAAAATCTTTGTTTCCCCTTTCTTTGAGCTCTTGAAGTTGGAGTCATTTCAAACTGTATTGCAAAATAAAATAGACGTTTGTCTTGAATTGTTCTTTGTAAGTTTGTAGCCTGATAGGCTGGCCTATATACAGGATTCAACAACCCTTATTTCTATTATGATGCTATTTTGCTCTTGTCCATCACGACAAATTATTTCTAATACACTGCTATTTTTCTCTTTCCCGTCACACATACTAGAGCATTATTATCCATGTATTGGGGGCTTGTGTTTAGATTTAAAGTAGAACACTGACATGGGTTGACATCTCTTGTAGGCTTTGGGAACTTGTAGCTAAGTCAAACTATTATTCCTATTTCTACTATCCCTAGTTGTGTAGCACACCAGCATATACATACATAGGATACCTTGACAGACTAGCTTGTCCCTTTACCACTGCACCCACCTTCTGCCTTCAAGGCAAAGCAAAAATCTAGTTTGCAAGATGGAATGTTACTGTCGATTGCATGGTTAGTTCTATGATTAAACAAACTGGCCTTTTTCTGAATTTCCCTGAGGCCTGCAATGACTATAAAACATTTGAAGTCCATGAAAAATCTCTCTTGTGGTTGACTGGAGTCACACTTGGCAAGAACAATTAAATTATTTCTATTCATTTCCCAGCTTGCATCCAATCATTCTTCAAAATCATAAGCTTGATTCCCCATTGGACAGAATTTATCACACATATCTCCACCTTATGGTCCATGTTACAGATTGATGGGAAATTAGGGTCAAGTCTGTCTTTAGGCATCTTGTTGGCACTTCAAGTTTTCAACACTTATAAATGTCATGACAAGTGTTTAGATATGGCAATTGCACACTCAAGATTACTAACATCCAAATTTTACATGTTAAATTATACCTTTATCATACATGTGCCTTGATGAACCCAAGAGTCAATCCTCAATATATATATTCTATGGCTAAAACCCCAAGGGCCAAAACAAGGGAGTTGAATTATCAAACTTACAAACTTCTCATTTGGATCCATCTTTAATGTAATATCCCAAATACTGATATTCTCTAATGTTCTACTGTAGTGCTGACTCGCACACTCAATCTCATACAAAAATACGAAATAACTGGGCATGCAAACTTGCCATGCAAAAATGCCCTAAAATGTAGCTGAATTAGGGTTAGGGTGTGCAGAGAGAAATTAACACTTACCTCTGATATCCCGGCTGATAATGAATCCAGAGATAGCGGCATGCATAAAGATCCGGATAGGTGGGCTAGTAGTGCTCCTTTCCTTTGGTGTTACCGTCCGCAGTACCGTAAGCACCCTCCAGACTGAAGGTGACGTTTTTGTAGGAGGAGAGTTCAGATCATGTTGAAACTTCGTGGGCTTGTCTGTCTGCTGATGCCGAAGAGATAGACTGTCACATGCAGAGGTTTGGCAGACTCTAAGTGGCCTAGCGAATTGATCTGTGGTTCTGCTGCTCACGCCCCCCAAGCTCTCTGTTTGCTGATAGCTGCTCCAGATGAGCAAACTGATGGCTGATAATCACTGTATGCCATAGGATAGGCCTGTTGAGAAAGAGGAAGCTGACATGCAGAGGAAAGACTGGGTTTTGTGGTCCCAGCGAATCCTTCTGTGGTTTCCTCGCTACTTTCGGCAGCAAAACGTGGATCTTCCAATAACCCTTCAGAATGTGCTGGATCTTCGAATACTGAAGTATATGATGAATGCTGTGGATAAACCTGGATGATCTATCCCAATAAGAGACTAGGGAAGATATCTCATTGCCAAACCCTCGCTAGCTGAAGACACTGTCTCCAACCCCAACTCCCGCGGTTGCATGTTGTGCTGTTGATCGAAACTCCAAAATCAATCAACAACAATAATAGATACCCTCTTTAGTGTAATCACCCTCTTAAATAGAACTTCATGCGTTTTTAGGGTTCGCATGTCACTTTTAGGTTTTATGCTTTGCATTTGCATGCATGCAATTCTAATTTGTTGTTGACTTTTAAGGCTAAAGAAATAAGGCTTCTTTTATCCAACTGATGACTTGACACTGAATGAATGTCCTGTTTTGCTCTAAGTATCAAATGCCCTCAGTCAATTCCCTCTAATGCAGTACCTGCTCGAACCTATGGGAATTAAGTAGGTTAGCGGGTGTTTTGGATGCTTAATTAGAGGGGGACATTACATTTAACCTTCCTAACCAATTCTTGCCACATCAACCATTCAGAATAAAGATGATGCCTCATGTAGTTAATTTGTATCAGCAAGCTTAAAATTTCATTACCTTCGTAAGGGAATATGTCAAATCCCATTTTTAATTAAGCATAAGTACAATCTAGAATTAACATGCCATGATATCCACAAGATATATTTTGTCAAAACGAACTATAAATATTAATAAAATACAGCCACTCAAAGCAAAGTTCTTTATTACTGTCTTTGCAATGTAAATACTTTAAAGAGTGGAAGTAGGTAGCACCTTGTGATCCCCATAGGGGCACTTGCACATCATAGAGTTGAGGGAAAAAGGGGCTGAATGATGTTAGATTTCAGCGTAACTCCAGAGGTATGGGGTGCATGCTTAGGGGTGTTTCATATGATGTGGGGTGCATGGTGTATGGATGACCCTTGCTTTTTTCACGATGGATAGACACATTGAAGTTGACTTTTTCATTGATTGCTAGACCTCATCTTGGGCTTATGTGGCTTTCTTCCTTGGATTATTGGAGACCTTGGGAGCATGGTGACTTCATCATGATGGCATGACAAAGGTTGGTTGGTTGCTTGGGAGGTGTTAACACACAAATCTGCATCAGCAGACCTGTCTAATAATTATAGGCAATCTGGCCTTGTCACTGCTAGATCTCTCCCTGTTGAGATTGGTGCTTTCCAGTCTTAAGGGTGTGTCCCTAAATGGTGTGCTGCCTTCTTGTCTAATAAATTTGCACAAAGTCGAAGATGATTAGCACACAAAAGACTTTCTCTTGGGTTGTTCATAAACAATCAGGGGCAAGGGTAAGTTTTAAATAACAATTTTAAATGGTCGGGATCAAATCCTATAGATAGTTGCAACGAATTAATGAAAATGCGTGGTGGAAATTCAAAATAAGTGCACTACAAACTACCAAAGCATTGCAAATAATTTAACCAATAACAACCAAGAGATTCAAATAGCTAGAACAAAGCATAATTGTACCAAATCACGTATTACCCAAGGATTGATTGCATCATAGTGAGTCATAGGTGAGGAGCTCTCTGCTGTTACATACTGTCTAGAGAAAATAATATCCAACCCTTCCTCTTCTCGTCAAATTTGTATATATAGAACCTCAATTCGTCCTAGTTGCTTGAGAAAGAGGAAAGAAAGTACATTAAGGGAAAAACTCAACATGCACACTACTCTTTTGCTTTTGGAATGTTTTTTCTCTTGCTGTTTGACTTTTCTGCTGTTTTAGGCAAAGTCACAGGGTTCACCGAACTTGAATGTTTATGTTCAAAATTCAGCGAACCTCAAACAAAAGATTAAATTTGTCGAGGTTTGACCCATCATTCGTTAAGGTTTGGCTTGGTCACTGAGATTCGTGGGAAATTCAAATTGTTATTTAGGGGTATTTATTTCGCTCATTTATGTTTTCTTCTCCCCAAATGCTTGAAGTCTTACTATTTGACATTGTGCCAAGTCTAATTCTAGCGGGCACGCTTTGGCCGTTTGTGTTTTGGCATATGTAGAATAGTGGTCCCCATGAAATTTTTAGGCGTGTTGTATATCTGGGGAAGCCTGTTTCCTCAATTGTAAAGCAAATAATTTTGGTAGCAGGTGACCTACGGGTTGCAATGAACACTTCCTTATGTGAGTTCTAACTCCATAGCTCAATAAAAACAACAGTTTACTATATCCATAAAAATGGCGATTGTATTCTTTTCTCTTCATGGTTGTATTATATACAGGTAGCATATTACTTTCTCAGCCTATAGTATAGGTATAACATAGTTTATATATGAGAATATACATTAGTGGTATTACTATTATATTACGAAATGTGTATTAGTGTTTTTCTTTTGGGATGGTTGTATATAAAGTATAATTTATAAGCTGTTTAACCTAGACACTATTAAAAATCAAGTATATTATACATGTTATATATAATCTATTATAAATTGTTCTCTCTCTCTCTCTCTCTCTCTCTCTATATATATATATATATATATATGATATACATAATAACAATTTTATGTCTCTCTCTATCTCTCTCTCTCTCTTTCTCTCTATATTATATATATAGTGAAAAATATGTATATGGATGCACCTAATGCCGAATTGTAGAAAATCTGAGTTTACTGCTTGCTGGTTTAAATGCACATTTAGTGTTTTTCACTTCAGCCGGTTTTGCATAGGCTTGAAGCTACTTACAAAAAATTTTCTGAACAATTTTAAACACACAGAAAACTACTAACAGGCAGAAATAAACATTTGGACAGTCACACCATAAAATATTTGACTCAGAGATTTTTGGCTAATCAGCCCTGGAAAAACCCCCACGGGGAAAACCAGTCAGAGAGAGGAGAGATTTATTATTTCCTTCAGCAAAAAATCAGACATTAAATTTACAGTCAAATATTCCAACTTATCTCAACCCAGAATATGACCAGCAGCAAACTTTTTCGATTTCTGTGCATGAACAGCTCCTCGATTTCTAAGCCAACCAAACAGCAATAAATGCAGGCCGTACACTTCAAACCGACCTCGATTTCTGTGCAGAAATTGTACAGCATTTATTGCAGGGCCGTACCCTCGATTCCTGTGCTGTCCGTACCCTCGAAATGTGTGCAAATTTAATGCTGTCCGTACAGCAATTAATGCAGGCCGTACAGACCCAAAACTCCTCGATTTCTGTGCTGGAAAATTAATGCAAACCGTACAGCATTTAATGAGCCGTACTATCCCTCGATTTCTGTGCAAGCAGAGTGCAGCCGTACAGCATTAATGAGGCCGTACTATCTTCTCGATTTCTGTGCCTGAGTTAATGCCTTGTACTCCTCGATTTTTGTGCATAAATTTTCCTTGGAAAATGTGCCAAAACCCTAGCTCGAAAATCCTTCTCTCTCAGCTCTTCTTCTTCACCTGAAAAATGAAAAGTGAAGTCCTTTTGCCTCCCTCAGCCTTTTTGTTTGACCTAAGTGAGTTTCTAATCCAACGGTGGAAAAGCAATT
>LPNX010005373.1:3422-27420 GCA_001517045.1 Pseudotsuga menziesii | reverse complement strand
CAGAAGTAAAATAACAAAAAATTCTGAATTCTGGAAATTACTGTGTGTCTGCAAAAATCACTGTTTTCTGCCCCCTTTGCTCTGATACCATGTAGAAAATTTGAGTTTACTGCTTGCTGGTTTAAATGCACATTTAGTGTTTTTCACTTCAGCCGGTTTTGCATAGGCTTGAAGCTACTTACAAAAAATTTTCTGAACAATTTTAAACACACAGAAAACTACTAACAGGCAGAAATAAACATTTGGACAGTCACACCATAAAATATTTGACTCAGAGATTTTTGGCTAATCAGCCCTAGAAAAACCCCCACGGGGAAAACCAGTCAGAGAGAGGAGAGATTTATTATTTCCTTCAGCAAAAAATCAGACATTAAATTTACAGTCAAATATTCCAACTTATCTCAACCCAGAATTTGACCAGCAGCAAACTTTTTCGATTTCTGTGCATGAACAGCTCCTCGATTTCTGAGCCAACCAAACAGCAATAAATGCAGGCCGTACACTTCAAACTGACCTCGATTTCTGTGCAGAAATTGTACAGCATTTATTGCAGGGCCGTACCCTCGATTCCTGTGCTGTCCGTACCCTCGAACTGTGTGCAAATTTAATGCTGTCCGTACAGCAATTAATGCAGGCCGTACAGACCCAAAACTCCTCGATTTCTATGCTGGAAAATTAATGCAAACTGTACAGCATTTAATGAGTCGTACTATCCCTCGATTTCTGTGCAAGCAGAGTGCAGCCGTACAGCATTAATGAGGCCGTACTATCTTCTCGATTTTTGTGCCTGAGTTAATGCCTTGTACTCCTCGATTTCTGTGCATAAATTTTCCTTGGAAAATGTGCCAAAACCCTAGCTCGAAAATCCTTCTCTCTCAGCTCTTCTTCTTCACCTGAAAAATGAAAAGTGAAGTCCTTTTGTCTCCCTCAGCCTTTTTGTTTGACCTATGTGAGTTTCTAATCCAACGGTGGAAAAGCAATCTAATCCAACGGATGAGAATCAATGAGAGTAAAAATCCCTTTTATTTATTTCTCATAAATAAAATTACTCTCACTCACTTAAATTTATCAAAAAGTGACTTTATGGTTATAAAGTCTCATTAAGTGACTTTTAATGTGAGGGTCACCTTTTTCCCTCTTTAAGTGACTTAGGCAAAATAAAGTCACCTAGGGAACATCTGCCTAGGTACAAAAACTAACACGAATTGTATTCTAACCTCATTAAAAACTTCAAACTCGAATTGAATTTCATTGTTGTCGAACTCGAACTCGAACCATGTGACTTAGGTTTTAGGATACCTTTTTCTGCTTTCCTTTTAACAACAACTTTATACCTTTTACTCTTTCTTTGTATATATTCCAAAGTCAAAATCAAGCTTCTAGGCTTTTAACAAACCAATGAAAAATGGCAAATATACCCAAGGGGTCAAACTAGGTTTGGGAGTGGTCAAATTTAGCATATGTAATCAAGGTTCATCAAGTCAAGATTGGTAAGTATGACCACTAAACATAGCAATTCGAATTAGGGTTTTTAGAAAATTTTAAGGCTAAGTTGCATGAAACAGGGAAAAGTCTAGAAGTTTTCGAAATAGGGACGACAGGAAACGCGACACTCCAAAAATGGAAACGTTGGGGGAAATGTTGAGGGAAACGTCGTATATATATATATATATATATATATATATATAAAACACATTATCTTGCCAGACAAAAATAATGGCAGACATAAATGACATTTTAGAACGAAAACCATGACTATATCATTGATTACATATTCAACCGTGTATCTTTTTAAATATGGAAAAACCAATTTTTGAGCCCATTTGAGGGACCTGTAGCCTTCTTGGCCCTCTTGGTTACCTGTATAGGCCCACAAAAGGAAGAATTGATGTCGACATGCCACCTGCATGGGTCGAAACGCTACTGAAACGTTGACATCCGTATGATAAGACTGTTGATGTTTCGGCGGCGTTTCGTACTGGTTTCGGCGTTTTGGAAAGTTTCCCGTAATGGTACGCCTGTTACCTTGGCCTTTCCTGCAACATAGTTTTAAGGTATTGGCATAAGGTAACTTTATATCCTCATGCAAATGGAAACCTTCCAACAAGTTACCACGAGCCACACTAGGCAAACCATCCACTCACACAAGATTGCTCTTGACATACCACGATTTCACTATGAAGTCCTTGAACCACACCATCATTGCTTGCTTAGAGCCATGGCATTTAACCTTTACTTGCCATACATAGAAATGATTGATTATAGATATGCCCGAAAAAATAGTCATCTTCGAAAAAGAAAAAAGCAAAAAACAGGAAAGATTGATCTTGTTGAAGGGAAAGAGCATCTGTCTATCTTCTTGTAAAAACAATAACAGGAAAGAGCAATCTCACTTGACTCACTCTTTTACAAGGAGCATAAATGTATTGATATCACTGTCATATGGGTCCTTGGATCTCATGCTCTCGGAACAAGGAAAATTGCTAAATATAGCAGCCTTAGACTTTGCTAGCTCTAGAAGCAACTCAGATTAATGTGTATGTCTAAATCAATGTATAGGTGAACCAACTTGATCGAAACTCGCTGAATCTCAACCCTCTAGTACTGCAAACACAAGTGGGCTCAAAAATGGCAACTCAGGGAGACATCGCCTTGTGGGGCGTTGAGAGCTGTAGAATCTTTTTACTCCGAGGCTCATAAATAGATCATGGGAAACCACCTGTATCAAAGGTGCTTGCCCATTTGAACAATGAATCAACTTCATAGTACCTTGATCAATGTTTTAAAACTCGAACTCGGACTCGGAATCGGTCAAGGGTCAACTCGAACTCGGAGTCGGAGTCGGTAATGACTTGGCCGGTTTGAATTTAATGGCTCGGATTACTCAAAAGTACTTAAAATATTAAATTTTAAAGAAAAACAATATTTTAAATATTTTAATCCATGCTTACAAAGCATTAGAGACAAAATATCCAACGTCTACTCATGCATATACCATATAAGTGTGAATATATCAAAATGGCATCGGGTGTACAGTGCAATACATATCTAGAACAAAAACATAATCAATGAGACCTAAATGGCTTGTAGAGTCCAAAAAACAACATGCTATGATGCCACTACATCATATGTCAATGATCATACATCTCTTTTTGTTTAGCCTTCTCCTCTTCAAATTCATCAAACTGTTGTTGCAACTCCAACCTAATTTCACCAATAATCCATGTCTTGCAACACTTGCAGTACATTTTCCCTTCAATGAAATCAGCATGGATCCATGCCTGATCTTTTCCTTTTGGGGCCAATCAAGAATCAAAATACAAAGCAAATCTAAACATGCAAAGAAAAAAGAAAAAAAATCTTATTATTTTGGCAGCAAAAAATAGAAACCAAGATTGATATTTGTCAATTTAATGAGAAAAAAGAAACAATGGCTAGTTGGAAGTTAACATACATCTAGGTAACAGAAAACCGGTCACCAACAGTCCAACTCCTCCAATCATGTTGATTGTTCTTCACTATTGGACGCTCCTCCAAGCCTCCATGAATCCAAACAACAATAATGCCAAATGCTCACAAACATCTTATAGCAGAAGTGTGAGGAAAATAGAGGGGCAGGGGGTCATCTTATGGCCTGAGGTTATGGTTAGAATAAGAAATATCTTAAAAATAAAAAATAAACATGTTATTTTGGAGTCTGCATTCTTGTGGGTGTCTGCCAGAGCTGACTTGGTCGACTCGGGTTGCAGCTCGGTCAACTCGGCCAACTCGGACCCTAACTCAGCCGACTCGGACCCTAACTCGGCCGACTCGGACCCAACTCGGTCGACTAAGTATAAAATCGGCCATTCGAGCCGAGTTGCAAGCCGAGTCAGCTTGGCTGGGGGTCAACTTGGCCAACTCGGACTCGGACTTGGCTGGTTTTTAAAACACTGACCTTGATTGATAGACTAAAATGAGCTAAAGTCAAACGCCGATGTAGCTCATCTGATCAAGACCTAATGATTCTTAATCTTGATAGATGCGAGGTGATTGTAATGAGGCTAATGATCGTTAAGGAACTTTGCTTTCTGGATCAAATCTCAAATGTTATAAAGTCAAAAATCGCTGTAGCTCATTTGATCAAGATCAAACGATGCTTAGTCTTGATAGATGCGAGGTGATTGTAATGAGGCTAACGACTGTCATGGCACTTTTGATTTTGGATCAAACCTCAAATGTGTTTTGTAGTCGATGAGGAATGATCTTCTAGGAGGAAATGCAATGATGGAGACCTTTTCCCTAGCGTGAAGTAAAATCAAGTAGCAAAGGAACATGGTGTCATTGTTATTTAGCCAGGGTACCCATACTCGGGGGTAGGGTACACATACCTGTACCAGGTACTTGGGTACTTGTAGGGTACGTCTCTTGTCGTACCCTTTCGCACCGCATACTGGGTCCACGTACCTGAGGCTCTGTTATAAAAAAGGGGTACTTATAGGAGAAATGGTACATCGTACCCCGTGTTTGGGTACTTCGTATCCCATGTTTGGGTACTCCGAGGGTATGACCGACTCAGTAAAATGCAATCCATTTGGGAAAATGTAATGACCCCCCAACAAATTTGAACTAAGTTTTTGCTAACTACGTATGGAGTTTGGTTCAGGACTTGTGTCAAACACTTTGCAACACGGTTCAAATTTCACTGAATATTGTCCAAATGTAGTAAATTGATTTTCCATTGATTTACAATGAATGTTTTTATGGTTTTGTGTTTAGCACTCATGGAACATAATTTGACTACAAAATGTGCACATAAAAAATATACAGATGTATTTAATACTGAGAAATACACTCACATCAACGTAGGAATATATCTGGTGTTGATTTTTGTACCTAGGAAATTGTTCCCTAGGTGACTTTAGTCTTGGTCATTTAAAAGGGGGAAATAAAGTGACCCTTGCATTAAATGACTTGAGATGAGCATTTAATTTGACTTTAGAGAATAAAGTCACTTTTTGGAAAGTTTAAGTGAGGTGAGTGAATTTAATTTTTAAATGAGATTTAATGAGCATTTAATCTCATCCACTCATCTCATCTAATCTCCACCGTTGGATTAGATGAACCCTAGGGGTTTCACCAAAAAGGCAAGTGAAGGCAAAATCAGTCACTTTTTGAGAAAGAGAGTGAAGGAGAGAGCTGAGAGAGAGCATAGCCATGTTTTTAAGAAAAAGTAGAAAACATCAGCAGCAGCGAGTTTTTTCTTGGCATGCATTTCGAAGAAAGGACAGCAGCAAGAGAGGCCACAAAAATCAAGGAGAGGAAAACAGTATTTATGTTGGTCCGTACGGTACGGTTTTCAATACAGTAGGCATGATTTTCGAGAAAAAAATATTTCTGGGCACGATTTTCGAGGTCAGTACAGCCAGTCAATATGGTTTGTTTGTATAGTCCGTACAGTCCGTACATCGGCATGGAAATCAAGGCAAAAACAGAAAATTTCTGAGTTTGATTTTTCCTTTTTGGCACGGAAAACAACGCAGAAAATTTTCATCCGGTTGAGATAAGTTGGTCTTAAGATTTCTGAGTTTTTTGCTGTAATATTTTCCTGAAAATAAAAATCTCTCTCCTAACAGGTTTTCCCCTTGTGGGTTTTTCCTAAGCAAGTTTGCCAAAAATTCATGGAGTGCATTTAATGTTTTATTTTCTGTCATTAAAGTTGAGTTACAACAGTGTTTTTATTAGTCTGAAATTTTGTGCAATTTCCAGCCTTATATATTTCTGGGTTGGGCATTAAACAGAGATAAGTTTTTGACATTTAAACCGGTGGCTGAAACTAAGAATTTAATTTTTAAATGAGATTTAATGAGCATTTAATCTCATCCACTCATCTCATCTAATCTCCACCGTTGGATTAGATGAACCCTAGGGGTTTCACCAAAAAGGCAAGTGAAGGCAAAATCAGTCACTTTTTGAGAAAGAGAGTGAAGTAGAGAGCTGAGAGAGAGCATAGCCATGTTTCTAAGAAAAAGTAGAAAACATCAGCAGCAGCGAGTTTTTTCTTGGCATGCATTTTGAAGAAAGGACAGCAGCAAGAGAGGCCACAAAAATCAAGGAGAAGACAACAGTATTTATGCTGGTCCGTACAGTCCGTACAGTACGGTTTTCAATACAGTAGGCACGATTTTCTAGAAAAAAATATTTCTGGGCACGATTTTCGAGGTCAGTACAGCCAGTCAGTATGGTTTGTTCGTATAGTCCGTACAGTTTGTACATCGGCATGGAAATCGAGGCAAAAACAGAAAATTTCTGAGTTTGATTTTTCCTTTTTGGCACGGAAAACAACGCAGAAAATTTTCATCCGGTTGAGATAAGTTGGTCTTAAGATTTCTGAGTTTTTTGCTGTAATATTTTCCTAAAAATAAAAATCTCTCTCCTAACAGGTTTTCCCCTTGTGGGTTTTTCCTAAGCAAGTTTGCCAAAAATTCATGGAGTGCATTTAATGTTTTATTTTCTGTCATTAAAGTTGAGTTACAATAGTGTTTTATCAGTCTGAAATTTTGTGCAATTTCCATCCTTATATATTTATGGGTTGGGCATTAAACAGAGATAAGTTTTTGACATTTAAACCGGTGGCTGAAACTGAGAAAAACTTTCATTTGGCAATTTGCAATTTTTTATATCTTGTAACATTAGTACAAATACGTGTTTAAAATAAGATTTCAAGTGTACCTTCATGTCTGAGTTTGATTGTCTGTTACATCTGCCTGGTACAATGATTTATCAAATTTTATGTAACTTTGAGTCTTCCAATTGATATCTACTAAGTCTATGATTTATCAAATTTTATGTTTCAAATTTTCAATCTGAATGTTCATTGTTCAAATAATCATCGAACTTATAATTATGAATCATGATTCATAATTTATGAAGAAATCTATATGCATGTATGATGTGACTATGACACACACACACACACACATATACATATACAATATCCCGACGTACCCAAGTACCCTTTTTCAAAAAGTGGCATCCCCGTCCCTTTACCTGTCCCTGTCCCCGTACCCAAGTTTCCTAGCAACTTAGTGTCATTGATATCGCAAAGTCTAAATTTGGTTTAACTTCCTTTCCAAACACTTTCTTACTCTATGTGGATTGCAACAATACTGATCTTTATGCAAGTGTAGTTTAATATCCAGGGTTTATAGACTTTTATGTGCTGTAGGATTGGGAATGAGTATTACTTTATCAAACACTTTTTTGTTGCAATGCATTGATGTGATCTAATAGCTGGTTGTTTTATAAGTCACATACTATGAAACCGGATTTGTCCAAAAGGGCTTGCGTGTCCCGTGTCTGCGTGTCGAACACAGACACGTTGACAGAGCGTGTCCGACACGTCTTTGCAGCGTGTCCTATTTTCGGACACGTGTGTCCGAGGACTGTCAGTGCGTGTCCGGAAAATAGGACACGTTTTCCACTAAAAAAACGCCCAGAATTGCTTTAAATCAAAATTTTCACTTTCTTTTTATCATTTGCAAGTGTGGAGAGGGCTCTAAAGTGTGTTTGGTGTGCAGGTGAAGAAGATTTGAAGGATTTAAATTTGTAATTACTAATGTTAAATGTGCATTGATTTTGATTTCTATTGAATATTTGTAAAAATTGGATCTATATGTCTATATTTTTAATATATATAATATTTAAAATATATATATATATAATGTGTCCTACGTGTCCTGATTCCGGGGGTCACCGTGCCCGTGTTGGACACTCGAATCCCCGTGTCCTTCGTGTCCCGTGTCCCCGTGTCAGGTGACTTAGGTCACATATAAAAACTGTAGTTTCTTCAAACACTTCATGAAACCATTGTAATTCAGATCTGATTCTTCTGAGTCCCCAGAGTTTGATTTGGTTTCCAATGTATTGTGGTTTATAGTTTCAAGTCATGATAATGCATTACATTCAGACATTTAAATATTTGTGCAATAGTGACATTCCACACACACATACAACCAATAAAGGAAAACTACAATGCCCATACAAGCTGATATGGATAAATTAATTTACTGTTTACATGCCTGGGTGTGTTCGTTCCTTTCTTTGAGGTAGATCTTCACAAGTATGAGGCTGATTTCCTTGCTGTAGGTGACACCCAAGAGTACCACAAGTTGCCGACAATAGATATTCAAGCCCAGGAGGAAACTAATTAAAGCTGATTTATCATGAACAGCAAGGCTGTAAGTGACTGTTAATGCTCCCTTCAACAAATGACCGGCAGCTGTTATTAAATGGATGTATATTGCATCCAATGGCCCCAACTTACTCAGGTAATACAGATATAACAGAAAGGAAAACGCCGAGTACAAATACTAGTCAAACAACTCGAAAAATGTCTCTTATTTGCCCAAGGAACTCAACTTTGGGAAGGTGTTTGGGATGAAATTCGAGTGATAGTTGAGACAACAAATTAATGGAAATCAGTGGAGTTAATGTGCACCTTAGGTGAATAAAATTCAAAATAAATGCATTGCAAACTAACAAAACATTCCAAATAGTTTAACCAATAACTACCAAGAGAATCGAAGAGCTTGAACAAAGCATAATTGTACCAAATCACATGTTACCCAAGAGATTGATTGCATCATATTGAGTTATAGGTGATTGCATCATAGTGAGTCATAGGCGACATGATGGGATGGAATCTAAATCTCCTTGCTTTCAATGGAGGTAGAGGATTGAGGTACTGAGAAATGAAGAGTGAGGAGCTATCTGCTAGTACACACTATCTAGGGAAAATAATATCCAACCCTTCCTCTCCTTGTAAAATATGTATATATAGAATCTCAATTCATCATAGTTGCTTGAGAAAGAGGAAGGAAAGTTTATTAAGGTATTAGAGCCTTGCTTGTTGGATGTGTTCATGTTGGAGCTTGGCATGTGCCACTTGTAGAGGGATTTCTCCACATGTGAGCCTACTTGTGTAGGGTTAAATTTGCTTGTAGTGGGATAGGTCTGGTTTATATTGTTGGTCTCCTTTACCTCTCATACGAATAGAAGGAGAGAGTCTTTTCATTCATTCATTCATCACACACTTGTATTAGAGATGCGATGAGTGCAGTGCATTAGTTTCTCTCTCTTGTGTATTCTTTATTGTCTTCTCTCTCTGTCCTGCTGTGGTAGGTTTCTTGGAGAAGTTCAAGGGGAATTCTTGGGTTAATGTTTCATCCTAAGGAGGCAAACAAGCTAGGGTTTGTGATAAATCCTAGAGGGATAACGAAAGTGTTATATCTTGTTGCTCTTGAGAGAAGAAGACTGGGGTTTTGGAAACCCTAGTGCTCCTTGTTATGCTTGTTGAGGAGAAAAGGAGATGTTTTGTATGAGCCAAGGTGGACTTTTAAGTGATGGTGCTGGCTTGTTTAGGATTCTTTGTGGAGTGACCAGCTTTGTTTAAGAGTTATTCCTAGCGGGGAATTGGTGTATATGCTTTTCATGGTTTCCCTAGCTAGGGTTTGAAGAGCTTGAGAGGGTAACAACTTGTGATGAACTGTAAGAATGCACATGTACTTCATGTGTTCCAGCTGTCCAAAAACCATAGAATGAAGTATTCTACATTGGCAAATTGGTTTCATTTATATACCTTTTTTCTTTAACCAAACTCTTAGACATGACTAACTAAAACCTCACATGGTTTCCAAGGATTCAATCTCTTTTACGAGTTAACTGTATGTTCTGAAATACAAGGGCATCAAATATGTACAACCAAAACTGTATGACTGACAATAGGGTATTTGTAGGTATTTCTACATGTTTATTAACAAATTACAATGTTCATAGAAGGAAATGGTGTGTTTGAGTTTGTGGCTAAAGGGTCCTAATTCTAAATCTTCACTTCATAATTTCATGCCCTTTTTTGGTTGATTTTTATCTTATAAAAGTGCTCCAAGAAGGCTAACTGTAACTTTGGTAGAGGTGTAACTAACCCTTATTTGATTGGTCAATTAACTAGCCTTACATTTTACCGTAAAATTATTCTTGCCAGGTTTTAGAAATATGGATTTTTTTTTACTTATCTCAGCAATGTCTCTTATTGTGAAGTAAGTGGTTCGAACAAACTTGGTTTTGAGTAACTTCTTAGTAGCTTTCCCAAATGAATTAAATTTATGAAAACAGATGGCTTTATCTCAGGTGATATGGACATCCTTGTAGAATAGTCTTAGACTCTTAAAGTATAAGTATACCACATATATTGTAGGGAAATAAGTTTTGAAGGAATTATTTCAATGTCTTGAGGACAGAGTATCCGAAGATTAAATTCAACATTATTTCTTGTTTGCTAGTGTGATTTATAACAATATGTACATTCCACTTGATTTGTTGTCTAAACTATGCTTGTGCAGTTCCTTGAAAGGCTTCTTGAGCAAGGTGTTCGAAGTCCTCGAACCATGCGTCTCACAGCTCTGCACTTAACTGGAATGTGGCTTTTATATCCTGCAACAATTACGTTGTATATAAAGGAATTGAAGCTTCTTACTCTTCATGGCAGTGGTACTTCAAATGGTGTTATCTATTTATGTACTCTGTTATTTCAAAGAATAATTGTTAACAGAGAACACACCATCTCAATGGCTTTTATTCTTTATTTTTAGGGAATCCTGTTGAAATGTTTTCAAGTCATAGTTTCTTAATTTATACTTGACAAGCTGTTTTAAGTTATCTTTCAAGCAACTGCATGTTGGAACTTGGAGGTAATTTTTTAGATGCCTCTCTTATGTTTGTGGTTATGCAACTTCAGTGGCTATTGATGAGGAACTGGATGGGGAGTTGCTTGAAAACTATGTAGCAGCCAGAGAATACTTGACACTTGTTCAAAGCACTGATCCTGAACTAACTGAGGTAAAGAGTTGTACAGAGATTTAGGTTGTTAGATGACTTTTGTTGATGGTAAATATGATATGTTTTTCAAAAAATATAGATATATATTTGCGTGTTTGGGATGAAAAGAAATGTTTCATGGTATATAATATCAGGAAAATGTATTTGGATTCTATTTCTTTTGTCATTTGCTATCTACACTTTTATTTCTGTTGCAGTTCTCTTAAAGATGCTTTATTATCCCTCGTGTTCACTCATCTTTGTATTTTTTTATTGTTGTTGTAGAACTTGGACTTGTTAATGACTTGACTTGGGTCTGAAATTGTTGACCAGGAAGAACTTGGCAAAAACTCGGCAAACTTGACAAAAATTGCCAAATAGTGAATTTCTAGAGCATGATGAGGCAAGAGGGTGAGAGGATGAGTGACAAACGGATCATGGGTGGGGTAGAATGCACTAGTGGGGGAGAACACATGGGTGCAAGAGGCCATATGACTAGCATGCAATAGGAAGAGAATACAGATGGGTGCCACAATAGTGTTCAGTTCATAGGGCTGTGGTTTAGTTAGCGATAGGTTCTCCATCCTTGGGTTAATAATGGTTATGACTCTCTTCTAGGACACCCTCTTAAAATGCACCTTATGGAGATCATCATCAAACCCATGGTTCTTTATGGCTTAGAGGTCTGAGGACTGATTTTGCTACAAACCAATTGTGCTAGGTCTTAGAGAGTTGAAACTCTCCTTAAATGCATCGTTTGATAGAAATGCATGGTCCTTTGACCCAATTTTGATGCCTAGCCATCATGCTTGAAGGCCACATTCCAACTAGTATTTTTCTTGTATAGAATGTAGATCTTTGTGGACTCTACCTCTGGGAGGGATTGATATCCCTCCCAGAGACTGTCATCTATTGCCATCTCCCGATACTATCCTCCGTTGTTTTGGTACTCCTTTGATGTGCCAGGTCACCTCCTATTTCTAAACAGACCTTGAACTGGGTAATTACTGAGGACATCCATAGACAGTAGATTTAGGTCACTTGGATCTTGGCACTTGAGGGTGTTAGCTTGAAGTTGGCTTTCTAATTTGAGCACATCCTAGAGACAAGAGATGGTCGGATCATTCGACCTCATTATACACTCATACACTGATGCATACCCTTTTGGTCCCCCTTAGGCAGTTTTGGGTGGGATCTCACAGAGTTTGGGTTGAGATCGGCCACAACATCTTGTGGTCAGATAGGATTTTCCAGTTGTGTCACTTACAGGAGCTCAAGACAGGTGATCATCTCATTTTTTGATGGCTCGTCTATTATGAGATATGTGGAAAGCTCTATATTTAGAGATTCCAGTGGCTCCCATTGTGTTTTAATCTTCTACCTTGACTCATAGTGCCTTGTTTTCTACATTACAGAATTTTTCGGGCATAGATCTCAGGTTCTTTATACCCCACTTTGATTAGAGACCTTTAAGTAGATAATTTCTCACTTCTAGGTTGTCTCTTTGGATTGGGACAACATGCAATAGGCTTGCTATCCTAAATACTTTTAGATGCTCATAAAGACTCTAGATCGATGAGGCTTTAGCTATTTGGCTGACCACTCTCATAAGGGTCGATCGATCTCCATGGTACTATCACGGAGCTGGTGTTCCAAGGCACATGTTACACATCAACTAGGTAGACATTCTAGATAGCCCCATGGTAGGGCTCTCCTTATTCAGTTCAAGGGGCTTCCATCTAAAATTTTCTCTCCATGCCCTTGGATGTTACGAGAGTTGGGATTCCTCACTCTTTTGCTCTCCCCAGGATCATACAACCATATGTTCTCAGCCTCGACCACACTCAGAAGGACACCGATAAGGAGCTTCTCTCTTGGTCCCTATACTTGTTCTCAATAGTCAACTACGTCTCTTCTTGACTTCATCTGCATTGATCAACATTGAGTGTCTACTGCATATAGCACTCTAGCTTATTCTCATCTCTTTATGTACTTGTAATTTACTTTCTTTTTCTTTACTAGCTTTATTAGCTTTATTATCTAGTAGTGTTGAGTTTTTTTCTTCTGATTTTGGCATCGAACTAGGGGCTTCTTTTGCAGTCCCATATTTTGCTTGAGTTCCTGGATGTACTTTTCAGTTCCATTGACCTACTTTTGTGGTCATTTGTTAGAGGTTAATAACAATATCTTATCTTATCTTATCTAGGGCACTAATTATCCCCATAAATTTTTTTGGTTGTTGGGGATTTATCTTTTTGTTTGTTTGTTTTGATTACTAATGCTTGGGTTTATTTTTAATCACACATTATGCCCTACCATTTCCAAAAATAAGCTAATCAGAAACTAATGTTGAAATGGCGATGTAAAATATAATATGTGCTTGTACTGTGTTTATGAGAGATTCCATGCATGTGACTATATGCATAGACACATGCACAAATTGGTACTCAAACATGTAAAATCATGTGTATGGACACACACAAACATGCATTGATATAATTGAAAAGTATTACATTCCTCAAGGCACTTTGGACCCAAGTGGATCGTGTTATTTGAAAGATTAGAAGCTATTAGTTCACTATTTGGTGGAGATTGATGACTACAATTCCATTATGCATTTTGTTGCCACCTTACACGCACAAAAATCTTCAAGCTACTAAGTGCGTCCTTGGGGGCAAGTCTCGAGTCTGGAGCTGTCACCTGATCCTGACTCCTTCATTTAGGAAAACTCTTAATGAAGCCAAGGGGGGTAGTCCCTAGAAAAGAGTTGCTAAGGCTCTTATTAGTTATTAGTTGTGGATGGAATTGTTTTTTAGGAGTTTTCAAGTGATTGACTGAAACAAGCTACTGTAATTTATAGTTTAGTTTGACATCATAAAAAGATATGGCATTCATAACATGATATGACTGAAAAAAAATACAAATTAAACTAGTGCCAAAATGGAGTCAAAGTAAATAAGTGTTGCTGAGAATGAGAAATGTTTTGCAGTGTACTTGGTCAGTTTTAACTTATTCAGTGATGACTGAATTAAGGGGAAAAGGGGATTCCCAATATACCGTGAGGTACTGGGAATATGTCCGGATTATGTCAAAGGTGGTTCCGCACTTGGAAATGTGGGCTGGATCGGAGTCTCTGGGAGGTGTTTAACACTACACCAATCGAGGGTGCATCCTGACGGTATCTCGAGGTCAGTATCCAGTGGTTCTCGCTTCCTTTGAAGAATTTTCCCACACAATGTCAAAGATTGATACGACGGATTTCCGTATGTTTACGGGATGTAGATTTTATTAATGTGAGTTTACTTGGATGCGATAAATTAATTAGTGCACATTCCTGCTTTTGATTATCCCAAAGCTTAGGGCGAACCTGCGATGGGCGATGGGAAAGAGCATGCATTGAAATGGAAAACGTTGGTTCCAATTAAAGATTGTAAATGCACAAAAAGGAAATCATGAAACTAATTACTACAACCAAGAGTTTCTTTCAGGCTTGAAGGTCATACCCGGGAGAGCAAGGTTGGATTAGTGTTCGTTACTTTGTCCAAAATAAAAGAAAACAGTGTTCCACGGGGACGCGTCCCGCAGGGTCGGGGACTCGTTTCCATGTTTCCTATGTCTGTGAGACTTGGAGACTCCTGGCGAAACGTTTCCCCCTACCATGCCCCTCAGAATTTTTTTTTTTTAATGTTATCCCATTATTTTCACTTTTAGCAATCCCTACTTGGTACTACTTAGAAAATAAATCAATATATTTTGTATTTACATTGCACAATATCGAATATACATCAAATGAATTATTATTTTTTATATTTTATTTTATATTTATAATTTTAGAGACGTCCCCACGTCCCCCCCGAATTTCCCTAAATTTGGGGGTGGTCTCCACGCGTCCCGAATGTGCGTTTCCCCGCTCCCGCGTTCCCCCGTCCCGGAAACTTGGGGGAACATTGAAAGAAAATAAAACTAAAAGATTAGTCAACTTATATAGCCTTTCTAGAAGATGGATAGTGTGCATGTGTTGTCAAAACAAAACGTTAGAAAAAAGACAAACTGTCAGTAGACACTGCGAATCCTCCCAAGGGGGATGGAGTGTCGGCACTGTGTAGCCCACTTGCTTGTTTTATTAATTTTTATTACAATGCTTTGTTGGAAGGAGTTTCCTTTTGATCTTAAAAGATGATCAAGAGGCTTACAATAGCTTGCTTGAAGAACGGGAATGAAGAAGAGGGAATGAGAGGTGTTTTAAGAAGCTTGAAACTTCGAAAATTCGCCAACATTTCCTCTTAACTTGTCATGAAAAAGGCAAAAACCAACAAGCTATGTATTTGTAAATTAGTGGGTTAGTCAATAAAATGCAATAAAAATACAACCTAGTACTTGCTGAAAGATAGAAAGATTTTGCTACTTCAACTACTAGGAAAGAGAAACTAGATCTAAGCTTATGATTATGAAACAAAAGCACTTTTTAGATCTAATCAAACAAGTAAATAAAAATGATGAACTTTAGCATACGATTTACTTGTTAAATGAAAGTAACCAGAAAGAAAGAGATTTGTAGTTTTGAAGAAGGGAAGAGAAGGAACTCAAGCCCAAGCTTGAACAAGATCGAGAAGGAGGATGCCTAAAAAACAAGAAACGTTAGATCCAAAATATGTGGTGAAGAAGACAAGATGCAACCGAGCTCCAATCTTACTCCACGCTTGGTGATTTGCATAGCTAAAGAACACTTCAAACAAGTGATTAGATCTAGTATGGTAGATTAAATAAAATCAAAAGTGCATAAGTATAACTAACTACAACATGCAACTCTTGGATCTTAGATAACTACTAGTACTCATAAATAAACAAATTGAACTTTCAAATGCTTTTTCCATAGATTAGAATATAAACTTCTCAAGCTATATTAATCAATACATGTATGAAAAGAACTTAATAACAAGCAGATATCACCTCGGTTCAAGAGATAAACATTCACAACAATGAGAACTTGCACCACCAGCATGAACTTCAAAGTCTCAATCTTTATTCATGAAAATGATAATCAATTACAAAACATATGAGCAGAGGTTCCTTCCTTCAGTCCTAACTGAGGAAGAAGGCCTCGCTTTTATAGAAGTTACAAGCCCTCGGGGGGTAGCCACCAACTGAAGATGACACAACGTGAGCTTGAGTTCATGGAGACAAATGTGGGATTTGCTTGGAGTTTGTTTCAAAGAGGATGCGCCACCTCTCACAAGAGAGATGCACCCTCATCCTTAAGTTCAACCAACTCACCACATTTTCCACCCATAGAAAACGTGAGCCAAAGAGATGCGCACTCCTCAATCTTTAATCCATTCGCTACCTTCCCCAATCAACATAAAATCACGAGCTTAATTCTTGGGATGGGGTCGCTTTCAAATAAAGGGAAGATCAAGCCTCAACCAATCAACGAGTGATGACGTGGTATGTCAACCAAGCGTGAGCATATAAGGAGAGGGGCACACTTCAATGCTAAGGTGGATTTGCTAGCTCCAAAACTCATTCAAACATGATGTCTTTCACCATAGTCTAATTCGCCCCTCACAAAAAACAAGAAGCGACACTTACTCTATGTCATTTGATCAAGATTTTGAAGACTTTTGACTTTTGACTTTAGTGTCAATTTGTCGCATTTTAGCATTTTTTTTGCCACGTCGTCGCATTGTTAGAGGAATAATGCCATACGGGATAATTTAGTCACCTAGAGCATAGGAAAAGTGGGTCCCGAGGTAAAGAGGATGCTCTGAGTGTGAAAACGAGCATCCCCTCGCCAAAATCGGACCCTGAACCACACTTTTATTATAGTTTGAAATTTTCCATTTAAACTATTAAAAATTGCTTGATTTTGTGGGAAAAATTATTTTTTTCCAGAACTTAAAAAAAACCTAAGGGAGACCTAGTACATGTTTATAATGACTCAAAACTATGTCTAGCATGCTTATATACATCGACACATGGACTTTAATAGCTTCCCAGGGTTTAACCACCAAGACGAAAATTCCAGCTTTCGAGGAGCAGTGAAAAACTCGAAAATTATACATTGCTTATTTAGCATTGCATAATTGACAAGGAAAAAAACACCTTGGAATGATTGGATTGACGTCTAAGTCCTAGGAAGCCAAGTCCTTTACAAAACGTTTGCCATGCTAGCGCATTTATTACAAAATCCCCGCAGGGTATGAACATGCATTTATTAAAAAAGAGGCCTAAAAATGGCCTTGATGAACCGTGGAACCTTCTGAGCACTGACAATGAACAGCTGGCTTGTTCATGACTTCGGCGGCTCACTGGAAATCCACTAAGTGCAAAATTAGTGGATAACAGATTTCATATGTGACTATGTTATTTGAACCCCCAAAATACTTGAAGGTTCGATAGAGTCTCAATTTTTAAAAATGGCAATATTTAAACTTTGATGGAAATGAGAAACTAAAAATTACATTAGGGTATTGTTATAGATAAATCTCGTTTACCTTGAAACATATTCTTAAGTATAATTTGTAAAAGGGGAGTTAGCATGCAAATATATCTTAATCATTATGGGGATAGTGAGATCAAACATCCTGTTGGGGCCCTTGAGGGGATAGAAAATGGCCATCAACAAAGCTACCGTGGAGGACAAAACCCCCATTGTTATTGCTACTTGATGTTCTTTTCCTTTCCCCTGTAGAGAGTTGGGCTCATATGTGATAAAATTTCTAACCCTAGTATATGTCAGCCAATAGTTGTCAGTTTTTTTATTTGCTAACTTGATCACAATGTTAACAGTGGTGTTCATTACATACAGAAGTTGCATGCAAGCAAGAATATATATATGCATTGTGCAATAAAGAAGTGTATAGGGATTTGTGGAAACCAATATCTTCATATGATATAGATTCTAGAACAAAAAATTGTGTGTATTTTGTATACATACACACATGTTTGTACATATACAGCAGAAACTACTATTGATGCATCTTGTATGGATTTCTAATTTTCGAATTGCTTTGTTACTGCTTTCTCTGATAAGTATTTTCAACACACATTTGCTACAGGAGCTAATTTGAACACTGATTTATTTCTCATATTTGGCAGGCATATGTAAACTCAGAACTTTATGCTCGTGTTACAGTAGCTGTTCTTTTTCACAGGCTGGCTGACCAGTTTGAAAGTGTCCAACTATTAGCAGACAAAAGCACAGACAAGGATGTCCAGCCTGCATTTAGTGCTGGGAAAATGTTTCTTTTGGAGCTTATAGATTCTGTGGTAAATACACTCGTTGGCATTTTGATATTTTCTAACCTTAAACATTGAGTAATTCTATGCAGTGAGAGATAAATTTCTATTCAATGAGCAGCCAGAGGAATGTTCAAAGCCGATTAGACATAAAGCAAACCCTCTTAAAGATAAAAATTGCCATGGATTTCTTTTTAACCAATTCAGGATATGTAATTGCACTTTCTCTATTTCTGTGAGACCAAGGTTTTCATTCTTGAAAACTGGATACTACGGCTTTAGTTTTTTTTATATGTTGGATTTTCTTTGTTTTGACAAATGGATTTAACCATTTTAGATATCTTATCAACACTAAATTGATATTAAATGGGACAGTGTAACAGCTACACCACAGCCAGACTTTGATTGTGGTTTGGCATTTTACTTGTTATAACTATAAAGGGTTGTATGTTGGGTGGATGCAGTTCTCAATGACCACTGCAGTTTTATGTTCTGTTTCTTGTGTGCATGTTAGAATTCTGTCAATCCCAAATAAGCATTTTAATTTAATAATGTTTTACTCTGAATCTTCTAAAGGTGTTTGTGGAAGTTTTTTTTTCTATGTTACTGGATCCACCACCCCAGTGTGTAGGATCCGTGGATCCACGGATCCGATATGTATCCGGATTGGATTCACCTCGGATCCACCATGGAAACGGATCCCCTGCAGAAGGAAACATATCCTAGTCCCATTGAACGGATCCTGGGAAAAATAAAAAAATTCCAGAAATTTTCAAACGGATCCTGTGAAAAATCAAACAATTCCTGAAATTTTGAAACGAATCCTGCAACTTCCAGTGCTTCTATGACCCATTGATCCCCCCAAAAAATTACTTTTTAATGAAAAACTTAAAAGACCCTAAACACCTAATGGCTAAAAGCGTAAACCCCATTCCTACTCAAGGTCTGATCTATCCTTATGTCAAGGTATGCTCTTGAACTTTGATATATCAATATCAAGGTCTTCTCTCAACGTTTTTATTTGATATATCTTTATGGTCAAGGTCTGCTGTCAAGGGATGATCTATATTTATGTATTATGTTGTTGCTCACTTCACCTACACTGTTCTGCATTTTTTCCATAGCATTCAAGAAAACCACTTTATTCCCTGCTGATAGGGACATGTGGATGTGGCTCACAAAAACACTATTATGACCTGCTTCAAGTTCATGCTGAAATGGTTTTTAAAATTATCAATATCACAACTTATCAAATGATCAGTTATGGTACATGAACTCTCTTTTTTGGCAATAACTTATAGTTCTACTCTTGTGTTTCCTAAATAGTTTTGTTTCTTCATTCTATTTTTCTATTTATTATAAAAACATTTTTATATTTGTTTGTACTTGTCGTTTCCCCGTTGTATCCAGATCCTGGGTTTTAAAAAATCTAGCGAATCCATATCCGTATACTGGTAACTTAGATTTTTCTTAAATAGCTGTTAGTGATCCATATTTAGAGGCAAGTTATTTGAATATTTACAAATATAATAATGCTTACGTCTTAAGAAAATATAATATGAGATATGGTAAGATATTTTTAATGGCCACAAATGGCCAAGGAATAGATCGATAGGATTAGAGAGTACAAACGGTGGCCAGGAGACTGGGAGTGCCTAGAACACTCCTTGATGCTAAAATGTTAAAATGTTAAGGCTTTTCAATCTGTTAAGGGGATTGGTAATGGTTGGATTTGACCCTCTAGTAGAAGAAGGTCAAATCCATTAGCTATCTGAAGCTGAACTACCAAATTTGTAACATCTGTTTGGTTGGGTGAGTGGTTGACTTGCACCATTCAGAATTTGCATATCAAGATGATTCATCAGCCTTGTATTTTGCAACACATAAAGAGGATGGGAGAAAATGTTTGCATTAAGAATTTACACACGGCATTTCAAATTTACTTCAGAAATCTAGTCTGGTGTTTTCTTTTTCTTCCCCTTCACCTTGGAAGTGCTTTTTTAATTTAGGGAGGGAGCATAGTACCAACTAACTGCTGCTTCTTTCTTATGGGCATTATTTTTTATATCCTACAGACCATGACTGAAATGTAATTACAAAGCATTCTAAAGTTCTTTCTTTGCCCTTTCTTCAAGGAATTTTCTAGCTAAGATTGCTGTCTTCATGCAAAACTGTGCATCACTTGCACTTGGCTGATGCCTACTTCTGATAAGATAAGATGGTTTTATTAATGCCCAAAAAGCACCAAAAATAGGTCAATGGGAACAAAAATGTGTAATCCAGTAGTGACATTCTGAAGGATTGTCAAAGCATCCCCCCTATAATCTAAAAGGTGAAGCATAATTATCTCAAAGCACCCCCTACAATCTAAAAGATAAAATATAAGCACCTGCAGGAGTGGTAATTATTAATTACATGTATTGATACTTACCTGAAAATAAGCACTTGATTCAACAATAGAATCGTTTTCTTTGCTTTTGGTGTGTGCGTAGATTGCCTGTCTTTGAAGATACACTTGCCATTTCTCTGTTACAAACTAGAAGACAATGCTGTTGGACTAAGTATAACCTTTAGTCTTTACTTATCCACTGTTTTAGAGATAAGATAAGATAAGATAAGATAAGATAATTTTATTAATGTCCAAATCAAACTTATTTAGCTCTACTTGCAAATTAAACTTATTTATTTTGAAATGTTAAAGGATTTGGAAGTCTTGTTTTAGCATAATGCAATTCTACCCATTAGCATTGTTTTTTATTTTCTTTCTTGCCAATGCAGGTCAATGATGTGGACCTCGCCAGGGAACTGTACAAAAAGTCAAGTGCTGTAAGCATTTAATCCCCATTACAGTTTCTTATGTATTTGTTTCTTATGGTTAGAAACATTTTTGTAGCTGGGCCAGCTGTGGAAAATTTTTGTTCAGGTTCACATTAGCATCTCAAATCTTCTTTCAGATTCACAGGCGAAAGACTCGTGTTTGGCAAATGATCTGCATTTTATCACGGTTTGTGGATGAAAGTTCACTTCAGCAAGTTACGCTTGCCATGCATAAATGCCTTCACGTAAGTAACTGGCAACTTATCATCCTTCTTTCTTCTTTAGGGACTATGCTTAATAATAGGGATAGTACAGTGTTCTGTGCTCATGTTCATCTTCTTTGTTGATTCTTGAATAAATTATATATCTGATTATTGGCTATGTGGATTATGTTAAATTGATCATACATTGAGGAAGCTGAAGAGAGTATATAGATAAGATAGATAAGATATGATAATCAGATTTACCTGAATTATGAGTGTAGTTGGAATCGACAAAAGTTTTCAGTGAATGTGCAGCACCCATCCCAAAATTAGGAATCATAACCCTAATTTTTTTCTTAATATACGTTAAAAATTTAATTTTTATATCGAAAAAATAGGTATGCAATGTACATCAATGTTCATATAGAAAAGGTTTCAACTTCTGTCTTCACTGTTCATATTTCATATTCATGTTCGGGATTGAGATTCGTCAACAGTAAACTCTTATCATAAATGTAAGTTTCTGGTTTGAAATTAAATTTGTATCTTCAGATTTTCCCACGTAAACAAAATTTCTGATCTGAAATCAAATTTCAGAGTTTCATTTCAGATAACTCATACTTTATAGCTTCGATAAATTGAAAAAGCATATATCAATGTATCATATGCCACTCAAAAATCAGAAATTACAAATAGGTTCTTCAACTGGGGTCCATATATCAATATCAAAGAGCATAGTATGTCAAACTATGAATGATAAAGTTCAAAACTTCAAAATATGAAAATAACAATAACAGTGCTTATCTGGAAAACTCAAGCCTGGAAAAAATGTGAAACATTGAAATCTAGAGAGAGACCGATTTCACTGATAGTTATCACCCTACACATCCTCCATTGGAACAGCGCCAAATTCCTTAGACTGCTGATATGAAGCAAATGGGTAGAAAAAGATACCATATGAATACCATTCATCCCACCCATAAAAGATGCAGAAGAACATTCCATAACTGACCAAGACTTGGGCATGGATGCATCATCTAAAGCCCCAACACATAAAGGATTAGTGGAAGAGCTAGCCAAAAATAGTTTAGCCATCAAACAGTCAGGAGTATCCAAGTTTGCACCTTTGGGATTCACATCCCATAGCTTCAAAAAACTGTCGCTATACTCTGTTTCCAATCGAGAGAAGAGGCAAAGGTTTGAGGGGATGATGTACACAAAATCTTTTGACTTTAATGATTGAAGTCTGTTTCTATTGATGGAATGGATGACCAATAAGTTATCCAGTTTCTCTCTGCGATTGAAGAGTTGCAAACTGTGAAACAACTCTAGATGGAAGGTTTGTAACTCTTGAGCTTGGGGAACATGATATGACCACCATACAAAAGACTTCATAGTGCATTTAGATTTCAAAATGCACCACTTCTTGTGATGAATGAGCTAAATTGGCTCTTTAGGTCTGAGAGTTCCATCAGATGAAAACAGATATTTGAAAATGCTGATCTAGAACCGTTGGCCACCTCATTGTGTTTTTTTGGGGCCCTCGTCTTATCCCCAAATTTAGCCAAGTATGCCTCATCATAGAGTCATACTGCCTCGGGTTCAAGGCATAGGCTAAAGCATGCAAATGGGTATTTTATCTGTTCCACCTACTAATGATTATATCCTTTATGGTGCCATACAAAATAGGATCTCTTACGCTTCAAGAAGTTTCTGAAGTCTTTCCAACATATGGTTAGCTGCCTTATAATTGTCACCCAGCATAGGCATATCCAAATCACAATTTTTGTAGCAAATCAACAAGTGGCTCCAATATGGAAACAAAAACCTATCTAGACCCCACCAAACCGTATCAAGAATGGTAGCTCTAACCTGGACTACGTTTTTCAATGTTGCTTTGTAAGTTTGTTTCCATGCTTGCCACTATGGATTAATAATTATGGAAGACAAGCTTCCCTCATGTCTGCTAACCACTTCATCATTATATATGGCATGCAATTCTGGTTTCAACAATCTTTAGAAGTTGGAGTTTGGAAAATTACTTAGACATAGCTTGTGCATATTGGTGGTTAGTGAAAAATATGAACTTCTCTCACTTCTTCACATAGTTTTTCATCCATTTGACTTCAACACCAATGGATTTTGAAAGTAAGATTTAAACTATGCACCACGTAGGGGATCCAAAATTTGTGGTCATACCTTGACTCAATAATGGCACCAACTGCTTTGCATGAATATGCATTATCTCTGATGATTTGCACAATATTTGAAGAGCGCATGGTCTTGATTTTTTTTTTGAAATTTTATCAATAGACCATCAGATTAGCTTAAGCTTCAACTGAGCCACCAGAGATCTATTCTTAGTTTCCTTCTTTTGACCTTGGATGGTAGGAGAGTAGGGCTCCCTCGCTCCTATGTCCCCCTATATTTGTACAGTGGGATCCCATGAAGGTGCTCAAGGACTCATACAGTGAGCTAGTGCCTGAGTCCCCTCCCCCACCCTAGGTCATCAGGCCTAGGAGATCTTGACACAATTGGGATCATCCTTAGATATCTCGCTCTCTTGATTAACATTGAGATGTTTAATTTTTTAGTCTCAGATTCTCACTTTGTACCATTGCACCTATGATACTATTTTATATATCATTTGGTATTGGTTAGACCTAGTGATTAGCTCAGTTAGATACACTTTTTCTTTTTCTTGTGCTTCCTTTTTCTTGCTTTCAGCATTATCTAGGGGTTGCTTTTGCACTCTCACATTCACACTGGATGTATTCTCTACTCCCATTGACTTAATTTTGTGGTCATTTTTTGAACATAGTAAATTATCTTATTTGATCTTATCTTATTCAACAATCTCCTCTTCCCTCAAAGCATGTATTATG
>LPNX010005348.1:0-10190 GCA_001517045.1 Pseudotsuga menziesii | reverse complement strand
GAGGAGTGGAAGGGCTACAAAACCATCATTGATACCTTTACAACTACATCTGGGATGTTGGTTAGTATTGGCAAATCTACCTTTCTGAAGAACAAACTGGCTGACTCACATGTGGCTAAGATTAAGGCCATCTTTCCCATTCACACGGAACCGATTGAGTTCAAATTTAAATATCCGGGGTTCTGGTTGAAACCACTTAATTATCGTGTTAAAGATTGGTTATGGTTGGTGAAGAAGTTTGAAAAAAGAGTCTCCAGCTAGACTTATAGAACACTTTCTCTGGGTGGTAGGCTCATTCTCCTGTAAACTGTTGTAAGTGGCCTTCCAGTTTATTGGTTCTCCCTCTTTAAGAACCCCTGTACTATCATAAAGGCCATCACACGGATCATGTGTAACTTATTATGGGGTGGATCGGCTAATAACCATTGGTCTCACCTAGTCTAGTGGGATACACTTTCCATACCTTATGCATTATGTGGTTGGAACATAAAAAAATATTGACTGGTTTAGCATCTTGCTCAGAATGAAGAGCCTTTTGTTAGCGTTGAACGAGAATGGTATATAGAATAATATTATCCAGTGCAAGTACATGCATAAGGGTACCTTCATTGATTGGATTCGTTTGTATAATCACTATGTTTCTAATGCCTCGGTTATCTGGACTAGCTTCATTAGAGTATTTGGTTGGGTGAGTAACCTCTCAGTTGGAAGGTGAGTAGTGGTGCTTTTGTCATGGTGGGTACAAACCCCATTGTGGGGTTGGATAAAACCTTCTGCCTACCGTGGCCATTGGTAGAATACCTACATGATTACAGCCTGATAACCCTTGATCAGGTTAGGATTGGTGGTGATATGACAACTTATGGTACGTATTGGCTCTCGACTAGAGATTTGGACCTTACAAGTGCTTGGTTGGAAGAATGGGAGAATTATATTTTTGAGCTTTCTTCGACTGGGGTTCAGTTGCAGGAAGGTAAGGACTGTTGTGATTGGACATATAATGACAAATCGGGGCAGGTCACTTCCAAACTCGCATGCCAGTCCTTGGCTGATAATTATTTGGTGATGATGGGTGGTTGGTGGCATAAGTATCTATGGTACTGGAACATTCCTCTTAAGATTAAATGTTTCACATGGTTGTATTGCAATGGGAAGATTAATACTTGGGACCATTTACAGGTTAAAGGTCTTAAGGGACCAAATTTCTGCCATCTATGTGCAAACGAGGCATAATCCATTGAACGTCTGTTCTAGTATTGTCTTGTTTGGAAAGTTGTGTTCCAGGCGGTGGCATTTTTTATGGTTTAAGCATCACTTGGGAATATTGTTCATTGGAGGACTTTATGATTCGCTGGGTGAATAATGGAATTAAGCCACTTTTTCTTCCTATCTTCTATAATTGGCTTATTTGGAAGGCCATGAACACCGTGATATTTCATGATAGGAGGCCCTAGATACATTTTATTATCTATGGTGTTATTCAACTCATTACTGACTAACCTGAACTTGTTTGAAAACATAATATCTGGAACTTTGGTATTGATCTAGTGGTGGGAGCGGTTATGGGTTTCTTTGACGAACCAACACAGGCTGTGTTGGTGGTGTTGGGGTGGTGGTGTATATTAGTCAAATTCATTGGTTCCATTTTTCACTGGGTTGTGGTCCATGTACCAATACCAAAGCTGAACTTTTGGCTCTCTAGGGGATGCTTTATGCTTCCTCGGTGATGGGTCTTCCCCAATTCTTTGTTTTTGGGGACTCCAAGACTATTATCGACTGGACTAACATTGTGTCTAAAATGCAGGTTCTTGAACTTGATCATTGGTGCACTCATACTTTGGATCTCAAATAAAACTTTCTTAGCTCGGAACGCCAACATATCTACAGAGAACACAATATGATGGTTGATGGTTTATCCAAGGTGGCACTACAACAAACTATGGGTCTTTGTACACTTTCTGAATTATGGGCTGAGGAACTAATCTACTCCTCCTCATTTGATATTTTTGGTACTTGAATCTTGGTCAAGTGGAGTGACCGTTGTCTTTTTTTTTGTTGAGATTGGTCATTTGATGGTTTAGCTGGATAGCATCTCAATATGTTATTTTTTGGTGTGTTGATCGGTTTTATGTTTTAAGCTTGTGGATGGACTGAGTTTTGAACAAGATTGTGGCAACTTACTATGCGAAAACTATGGCGTAGGTGGGATATGTAGCTTTTGTGGACATATCTTTGTTGGATTGTTTAGGAGAGATAGGGGACTGGAGAGAAAAACTTTGATGTAGCTCTTACTGTGTTGTAACTAGTTTCTTTAATATAAAATAAATGTTTTTTTTCTGCTTGAAAAAAGAGAAAACTATTAGAAGACATAATTTGTTTTCTTGGTTTCTTCCCCAATATTTTGTTCACTCAATCCTCTCTATATTCTCAAAACAACAAGTTAGACAAATAATAAATTGTTGTGCAATAATTGAAGAAGAAACATAGATATAAAACAAAAATTCCACAGACAAAATTCATTGTTATTAATTCCATTAGCTCAAACGGGCTTTATACATAGCCATGACAACAACTTGCAGAGGGAATATCTCAACCACACACTAAAAAATGAAATTGGTTGGAGAGAATATCTCAACTCGAACTAAGTCACAACAACCCCAACTTAAATAAAGTAAACATTACTAAACAACAACAAAAATTATAATTTCCGCACTAGACTTATACATTTTAGCACTCCCTCTTAAGGATAGTGTTGGGTACATGTAAACCGAGTCTTGTTTTGAAGTCTTCAAATTTTGATTTAAGTAGGGATTTAGTGAGTATACCAGCTACATTATCTTTAGTAGAACAATACTCCATATAAATATCCTTCTTTCTAATGAGCTTTGATCCATAAACTATAGTGGATATTCCAATGGAACAGTGCATCACAATGGATCTTACCATTGGTTGTTTTAATTAGTTTATTTTTAGAACTATAAGATAAAAGATAAAACAAGAAATATGCAATCCACACACATTCGACACATAATTTATCCCGAAAAACCTAGGTGGGGGAAAACCCTAGTTGGAATGAAGATTATGCCTTGCTCTTTTATGTAGAGTGCAATTACAAAAGGAAATCGATACTTGCGATGGAGTTACCTTGGACACTGTGGCCCAAATGGTTGCTATATAATCTATTACTCCCTTTGTTATGCTTCACACCCACCCCTTATTGTTGCTTATCTATGGAACAATACAATAGAAAATGGAACCCCTTCTTCTCCTAATAGCTCAATATTTAACATTGCCCTATATTTGTCTTATAGGGTTAATTTTAGGGTTTTTTCATACCTCAACTCTCGATTAGGGTTAGGTTTTTGGACCGTCTTGAATGTCCTTGAAATTCCACACATGACTAGCTCCACATGTGTGAGAAACGAGAGCCAAGGTGGAATCCACTTTGAACTATGGTGGTAGGTCAAGTTGCGAGAGGCATAACTTCTTCATACAGACTCCAATTGAGGCGATTTTTTAAACCGTTGGAAAGGTCTCAGAGTTTAGAATTACATCATGGCATATGGAATTAGTGATTGGTTGTTGTACCCCAAAAATGTTATTAAGACCTTCAAACATGCCTTGAAATGTTTTGGACCTTAAATATGGAAAATGAGATCTACCATAAAATGGGCCCTACATGACATGTACAAACAACGATCTTGTCGAGGGACTGCGAGCTCTAAGGAATCGAAGGCGACCAGGGTTGCTGAAGGTGGTTTCCCATCGATTGGTGGACAGGTCGAAGCTGCTTGAAGGCTGAGGGCATTTTGGCCAGCGTTGAGGGGCTATCCAAGGCGTGACAGGCTGGATCCCGAGGCTGCATGCCCGATTTGTCTGTAGATCTTCTCCTCGATCAGCTGCTTTTGCTGGATTGGCTGGTGGAAAGCATTAGAGGCAGCTCCATGATCTGAAGCTGGCCCGAGGTGGGGCAGCAAGATGGTCGAGGAGGCAGGTGGTGACCCACCGCCTAACCGATCAGAAGCCTTCGATAGGTTAATCTCCAATCCCGTCAACAGATCAAGCAAAAGAGAATTACCGAAATTCATTAAAAGAATAGAAGATGTACCGGTGGTAGCTCTCCCTCCGGAAGAAACGATTCGGGTTGCCCTGTCATTGGCAGACTGAGCTTTGATCGAGTAGTTCACAGGGCTATGGCCCTCTCCTAAAACCACTGATAGCTGGGTTCAAAGGAACTGGCGGCCGTTAATATCCAAAAACGTTGCATCCTACTCCGTCGAAAGGGGATACTTCCTCTTTGATTTCGAATCTAAAGAAGACAAAGACCTAATCTTCAGGAATGAGCCCTACTTCATGGGGCCGCAAGGTCTTTACCTCAATGGTTGGATGCCAGACTTCGGCCTTGAAGCTGATACCCCTAAAGCTGTCCCAGTATGGGTCAGACTGCCCAACCTACCTATGCACTGCTGGAATCCTAAATCCCTACATACTATAGGGAACGCTCTGGGAAAATATATTGACATGGCCAGCCCAAAAGATCAATATTCCTGCGCCCGCATCTGCATGGAGGTCGACCTCGAAGCTGGGCTGCCAGAAGCAATAAATCTCACGGTGGGGAACTGGTCTCATATTAAAAAACTGGACTATGAGCAACTCCCCTTCAAATGCAGAGGATGCCACGAGTACGGGCACTTCATCCGAAACTACCCCAAAACACCGAAAAACCAGCAGGAGAAAGGGGAAGGATGGCACAGGGTGAATAGATCCAAAACTAAAACTCAAGCAGGAGGGGGCCCCAAGAAAGGTGAGGGAAGCGGAGCTAACCCACCCGAAAAACTCCAAGAGACTTCAAGGTCTACAGAATCAGTGGAAGCAAAGGATGAACCTGCTGAAACAGAAGATAGATCCAACCATGAAAAAAGCAAAGAACCGGAAACAGTCATCTCGGATCAAGGGAGGGATAATGAGGAAGAAACAACAGAAACTAAAGTAGGTGAAAGTCATGGGAAATCGGATGAAGATCCAGACTCGGAAGAGGAAGAGGAAGAAGAAGGGGAAATTGAAATAATAACCCCAAGAATGACCAAAACAAAAGGGAGGAAGTCTATAAAAGAAGAACAGGAGCAAGCAACATACAAGGACAAGCTACAAGGATCCTAGCTAACCTTGGAAAAGCTGTTGAAAAATCCAAGAAACACCCGCTAGCACGAGCATGCCCCGAAAGGGATGCCCACAGCCTCCAAAAGTAAGTAATGAAGGCAATTTCCTGGAACTGCAGAGGGCTCGGTAGCAAAGGCAAGGAAGAAGCTATGCTAGATCTAATATCCCTTCACCAACCGGACATCTTGCTGATCTAGGAAACAAAGCTGGAGGAGACTGCTTTCCTCCAAATTAGTAAAAAGTTTTGGAAAAAAAAGGAACTGCTGCTTTAAGCTCTAGGGGAGCTTCTGGGGGTATAGGAACCCTATGGGATGACAGAAAATACGAAGCTATGGTCATCAAAATCAACACCCATTAGATCCTCACCGTGCTGAGACAAAAAGACACCAACTCCATGGTAAGTATTTTTAACATCTACGCACCTAACTCTTATGGCGAAAAAATAAACTGTTGGAATCTTCTCCGTGAAGAACGAACTAATTTGCACGGTAATGTCATTCTGGCCGGGGACCTAAATCTCACCCTCAGTCTGAAGGAAAAAAGAGGGGGCTCTAGATCTAGAGACCTCATCACTGACAGGGTGGAAGATATCATTATGGCCTGGGATCTCATCGACATCAAGCCTGCTACAGGGAAATATACCTGGAACAATAGGAGGTTCGGACCCGGGCATATTGCGGCCAGACTTGACCGATTCCTGATTCAGGACAATTTCCTCCTGCTAGGCCTGATTATTTCATCTAAAATCATTCCCTTCGGAGGCTCTGACCATAAGCCCATCCTTCTGGAAATGGACCAATTAAAAAACTTGGGCCCAATCCTGTTCAGATTCAACTCCTTGTGGGCCAAGCATGAGGATTTCTTAAAAATTGTAGTTGGATCATGGGCCCATCCGGTCACAGGCTCCCCCTTCTTTGTCTAGGAGGAGAAGTTGAGGAGGCTCAAGAAAATTTTGAAGAGTTGGGCCAAAATGATCCCAAAGCCAAATGACACCAAGCTTCAAGCTGCCCAAGCGCTGGAGACGCACCAGGCTGAAATGCAAGATAAAATTGTGACTATTATTGATATTCAAAAGGAGACAAATCTGCATTTGAATCTCCACGTGGCCTGTAGGCAAGAGGCTGAATGGGGGTGCCTCAAATCCAGAATTAAATGGTTGAAGGATGGTGATACAAATTCCAGCTTCTTCCATAAGTTGACAGAGGCCAGGAAAAGCAAGAATAACGTCTCTGAAATTCAAGTCAACGATAAGGTAGTTAGCCAATTCGAAGAAATAAAGGTAGAAGCGTACAAATATTTCAGCGAGATGTTCTCTGATCAACCCACTGCCAGTGACGCCCAACTCCTTGATCTAGTCCCCAACGCAATTAAGAGTAATGATAATGACCTTCTAAATAGAATCATTACGATGGATGAGCTCAAAGAAACCATCGCTGTCATGGAGGAGGACCGAGCCCCCGGCCCTGATGGGTTCAATGTGAACTTCATTTCAATTTGCTGGGATATTGTTAAAAAAGATCTGTTAAAAATGGTCAGAAAGTCTCAGAATTGTAGTAAGATCGGAGGAAGTACGAACTCAGCCTTCTTGGCCCTCATCCCTAAGGAGAAAGACGCCAAGACCTTTGATAGGTTCCGGCCAATATCCCTGTGCAACATTGGTTACAAAATCATCACTAAGATCATGGCCACTAGATTAAAGTTTATTCTGCCAGGCATTATCCCGAAGAACCAAGGGGGGTTCATCAAAGGAAGGAAGATTTGGGATAATATTATCCTAGTACAAGAAGCCATTCACTCTATCCTAAAGAACGGAGACAAAGTAATGGCAGTGAAACTAGATCTGGCAAATGTGTTTGATAGAGTTAGCCACCCATTCCTCCTCCAAGTAATGTTGAGATTTGGGTTTGCCCCCAAATTCGTCTCCTGGGACAAGGCCTACATCAACAAGCCTTGGATAGCCCCCCTCATTAATGGCAGAGCTGCCCCTTTCTTTCAAGCTATGAGAGGTCTAAGGCAAGGATTCCCGCTCTCTCCTCTTCTCTACGCCATTCAGGCCTCAGTACTCAGTTTCCAATTGGAACACGACAGACTAGAGCAAGATCTCCCTGGCATAAGGCTGGCGAGAGGAACCAAAGATATTAACCACTCACAGTTTGATGATGATACCATCTTGATGGGAGGGGCCAGTCAGATTATTGCTCACCAATTCAAGACGGAATTGAATCGCTACTGCCAGGCCTCCGGAAGTAAAATCAATCTCAGGAAGAGCCAAATCTTCGGATGGAACATTAATCCGAGGGAAATGTTAGCTATATCCCGAATCCTAAATATGAGCGGAGCTGTAATTGGGACTCCTTCAAATACCTAGGGGTGCCTATTGTCAAATCTAAATCCAAGTCCTCGGATTGGATCCCCATGGTGGCAAAAATTAAAAGGAAAATAATAGGCTGGGGGACTGTTTGGTTGAATCTGGCGGGGAAGGTTGTATTAGTTAAAGCTGTCCTGAACAGCTACTTACTCTACCAATGCTCCCTTCTCCTAGCCCCTGTCAAAATCATAAATCAAATTGAAGGATTACTGAAAGCCTTCCTCTGGAATGGTGGGAACAACGGAGAAGGCAAAAAGTATGCTCTGGTCAGTTGGAATACTATTAAGCTCCCTAGAAATGAGGGAGGACTCCAAATTAGGGACCTCAAATCTCAGAATTTGGCTATAGGGGCCAAACTACTCTAGAATATTCTCGATTCAAAGCCAACATGGTGTAGTAGAGTCCTCAAAAACAAATACTTTCCAGGAGATAGACTCAAATGCTTCGAAGGAGAGAACATGAGAACAAAGGGGTCCTCCATCTTCAAGCTCTGTAAAAAAGCGCTGCCCCACTTCATTGAAAGGTTACACTGGATACCGGGTAACGGAAAAGCCATAAACTTTTGGCAGGACTCGATCCTAGGAAAAATCCCTCCACATCTGCCGCGTCTGCAATCATGGATGGAGGAGAGAGGGCTGATCACGCTATGGAGCATCTCCAAGTGGGAAACGAATTATCCTTATCGCTGGATAGAGTGGGTGCTGTCGGACTGTCCTTCTGTGTTGGAGAATGAGAAAAAATCATTGAGTTCTCATCTGGCCGGGATAGCACCGATTACCATCAATTTGAGAGATAGACGTGGCTGGGGAAAAATATCAAGCACCTACACGACTGCTGAAGGGTACATCGAGTATGCTGCAACATACAATGTGCCAGTGAACCCTGCGATTTGGAAAAATAACTGGAATAATAGAACGTTGCCAAAAATAGATGTGTTTATATGGACCTTAATTCATCAACGACTGTTAACAGGAGAGAATCTGGAGAGAAGGGGGATAGCAGGCCCATTCCACTGCCCCCTCTGCGCTACAAATTCAGATACTATTTCTCATATATTTTTTAATTGCTCATATTCCATTTCAATCTGGAACGAAGTAATGCAGAATGAAGATGTCGGGTTTCATTGGAATGGAAGTAATCAGGATTTTTTCATTAACTGGGAAAAATGTATAAAGGTGAGTTGGCTAAGAAGAATGGTGTGAGAGCCTGCTGGCTGAAACTAGCTAAAATTGTCTGCTGGTGCGTCTGGATAGAAAGAAATCAAAGAATTTTCCAGAATAGAAACCAACCAGCATGGAAATTAAATGTTAAAATCAACGCTCTTCTTGGTGAGGTGGTAAGCAGTACCACGATACCAAATAACAAAGCGGAGCTAACCAAAAAAGAAAAAAAGTGGATGCAAATTCTCAAGACTCGGGAAATTAATAGTACAACTGTCAATAAAATGGAGGAATGGGAAATCTGAATGGATAATTCTCAGTTCAAGAATTGGTTAAAAGAAAGGAAGATTTTCAAATTATTCTTTGATGGAGCATCAAAAGGGAACCCAGGGAAAGTGGGAGGGGGTGGAGTTGTAATAAATCCAAGAGGGAAAGCTGAAATTGAATACTCTTGGAGCATCGGACATGAATCTAATAATATGGCAGAAGCTTACGGGCTTTGGCAAGGCCTCAAGCAGGTACAGAAAGTAGGAGCGGAGGAAGTTGTGGTCATCGGAGACTCAAGGCTAATTATTCAAGCATTGAGTAGGGGAAGAAGAGGGAAAAATGAGAGGTTGGATAGACTGTTAAAAAGAATCAGAAATATGGCTAAAAGCTTCAGGAAGATTGAATTCTTTCACGTTCTTAGGGAACTTAATATGAGGGCGGATGAAGCAGCTAACAAATTCATAGATATAGGGTGCTATGAACTCAAGGTTAACTCGAAGATAAGCCTAGAAATCCATCCATAATTGGCCTTTTGTCTAAAGATGGAGACTATTAGTGGTTTTTTGTATTCTTGATCAGCGGTCTTTAGCTGAATCTTTCATAATAATATAACCGTTTTTGTTAAAAATAAATAAAATGGGCCCTACATGCTAATTCACCTAATCTCCTAACCCTAAAATATCAAAACTATTAAAATCAAATATAGTGGCCTTTTTTATATGAAATACGACCTTACAAAGAGGTGAACCGGAAAGCTTCACTCACACAGGAGTCAAACACGAGGTCGTGCCAGATTGAGTTGAGAAGATATCCCTCGGTCGATCATACACTAGAGTTGTTGTGCGTCTGGGGATTCAATCAATACCTCCTTTCAGCCCTGTGTGGTGCATGGTATTGTTTGAGTTTCAGGATTAGATACCCTTCCCATGCACATCAGCTAGGCTGACGACTGTTCTTCGAAACCTTCTTTGTGATTTTGGTAGCCTTAGCATCTTGACTTTTAGGAATCTACACATGTGACGGTGGAAGGCTATGTCTACTATACCTAGGGAAGATGTGGGAGGAAACCTTGTGCATCTATTTGGAAAAGTAGTTGTTGTTGATTAAGTTGTCATTGATGCCAACAACGCCTGATCATTGATGCCAACAAGTGTGTCTTGGTGCCCCTTAAGGAGACCCTAAGGGTTAAGTAGTTATTAGTGTCTAAGGAGACCTTTTGACCTTGTCCAAGCCCA
>LPNX010005330.1:21722-61988 GCA_001517045.1 Pseudotsuga menziesii | reverse complement strand
TGAACCTAGCCGTACATCTATTTATATGAAAAATGAACCTAGCCTTTCCATTTTAATGTGTGTGGGATAATGTCTTAAGCGTCGCTTTCCATTTTAAATAAGAAACCAATTACGACAAATGATTAAATGATTGATAAGACATTAGTAAATGAATGACTAATTGAAGCGTCGTCGCTTAAGCGACGCTTAGGAGGATAGCTGTCGCTTAAGCGACGCTTGCAAGCCTAGCCGTCGCTTAAGCGACGCTTATCACTACCATTTCAAAAAAAAAATTTATCTTCCTTAAAAATAAAAAATCCACGTGCCGTCAGAAAAAACCGTCGGATTTTGGATTGAAATATAGTAGTGGAGCAGGTGGTTCATTAAGTGAAAACTCACCCAGAAGACCTAGGCATTTCTATAAAATTTCCCATTGAAGACAATTGTGGCTGCTCATTCTGAGAAGTGATCATTCAGGTGAATGAAGTGCACATGAGAAATTCGATGGAGGGGATTACTGAACTGAGTTTGAGGGGTTAACTGCTGAGACTGAACTTATCCAGCTATTAGGCTGAAGTTCTTACCACTGTGAGTAGGTTTGGATTACTGAGGTAATTAGACCAGTCAGGTGATAGAAGGTCTTAAGGATACATCCTTCACCTAGTACTCTACTAGGAGGACCAGGAACCAAGCTCAGGGGTCCTAAGGAAGTGCAGACTAATCTTTCTCCAGGAGTTGGTTGGGAGGAACAGCCTCCTTAAACTGTAGTCACCTCATCATTGACAGGTTCTAATTGTTTTAGGTTATTATATTTATTTACTGTATTCAGTAAAATGTTTAATAGTTTTCAAATATAGGCATGTTAGTATCTTATTAGGGTTTATGAAGAAAAGAGTACTTGTGTATTGATGGACTTAGTAATTTATGTTAGAAATAGTAGTATATATGCTAAATGAGAAATAAAGAGAAATAGATTACCATACTACATTTTTCCATGCCAGGTATAGGCAGTACTGTAGTACAGCTGGGTGATTAAGTAGATATGATGATTCTTATTTAACTCTAAATGAAAATGTAATTAAATTCTTGTATATTTTGCATATGATTCATTCTTTAGAAACAACAGTATACAATCTATCTGTTGAATGTATCTACTTCAGACAACAACTGAATATATGTATATAAACATATTTAGTAATCATACTAACCATAGAATTGTTACTAATACTATTATTCATTATAAAAACAATACGTAAAGTTAAACAAATAAACATAAGAATAGTAAACAAACTATCACTTAGGGTTTAGAATTAGGTAGTACTCGATAATTTCTTATAATAATTTGTTCCAAGATAATATTTGTTTCTGTATTAAAACATATATTTTTACTGTGACCTCAAGGAAATCACCTAGTGTTATGAAAGACAATTTTCATCCTATTCACAAACTTGCAGTATTTTACCCTAATTTTTCATTTATAAAAATTTAAATAGCTGTAAAAATCATTGAGGGAAAAATAAGAAAACAGAGATAAAATTTATCATGTAAAATTTATTCTATTACAGAAACTGTAGGGTGTTTTAAATATTAACCCTTATGAACCAAAATAGAGTAATAATATTACTCTTTAACACAGTAAAATTTCCCAGAAAACATTGCACTGGGAATCATTATAATTACATGATAATAATTAAAATAATACTATAACAATTCATTAAAGCAAAATCAAATAGGAAGAAATGGCTTATTGCCTTAAGAATTCAAGGTCGAGGCTCAGGCCTGTTAAAAAAAAACTTAACTATACAAATAATATATATCGAACAGTAACTATTCATTAATGAAAGGTAAAAACCCCTAATCAGTTTACAAGTATTGACTGATTAACATTCTTCCTTCACGTTAAAAACCAATTTTAAAAACTAAAATTAACCAGACAGAGGTCGACAACCTCATTATGGCTAAGAGCTGAGCTCTATCAGGGAAGTAAAATAAGTTTATATTGTACATACCATAAAGGCACTGTCATAAAAAAACTATATTATCACGGGTACAATAGCCTTCAACTTCCCTGCACAAAGTACCCTCTAGGAGTTCGAACGTATACAAAAAAAAAACAAGCAAGCAAGAAACAACAAGCTAGCATGTAAACCAAGCCCGCAACTTAACCAACTGCAGAGATTCTATCTTCCAACCACCACATCTCTTTGCAGGAAGAAAACCCTCATTTACAACTGAGGCTTACCGAAAGTATGCTCAGATGGAACGATTGAAGGAGCAAGTACGTTCCAACCTACAAAATCGGGAGGAGGACTGTTAAAGCTGATTTTACCACTCTAGGTGAATCACACTTGTATGGACTTCCGCTATCCCTCTGCAGACTCCTTAGACTCATTGGACCATTTTTTGTCCTTTGATGTTTCCTAGACGATCCCTAAAAACATGTGAAAATTAATACACGTGACTTTTAAACCCCTAATTGTGTATATACGTGGGTTTAACCCCTAAAACCATGTACATCAGGATTTTTTCATAATCCAAATCTTTTTGGAGTTTTTCTTGACATGGATCTGACTCACTTGACTCCTGGCATTCCATATGCCTTGAGATCGCTCGGATTCGACCTTTCATTACACCTTTGAAAAGCTATATAAGGAACTCTTTCTAACATTGAAGGCATATGAGAGAATTGAGAGAAAAGAAACTATAGTCCATTGTTGCCGAAACTTGTGCTTGAGTCTGCATCCCTTTGTCCCTTGGAGCACTTTTGTGTTCTTCCCAAGCTTGCCTTTGCTTGTGAGCTTGCTATTGAGAGATGGAGGATTGAGGTGGTGGAGGCCCAAGTGGGGGATTAAGTTTCTCTGATTTGTAGACGTGCCAACAGAGGTTGTATGCATTGTAATCTTTGATTTTATATTAATAGAAATATCTTTTCCTGTCCAATAATGTATGTTTGAATGAATATTTTATCCATGGATGATTTCAAATTCTTATACATTGTTGATTATATATGCTAGAATATATGTAACACCAATATATAGTATGCTTGTCTTGTTTACTTGTTGTTGAGGAAGTGATTTATCAATTCAAGATGAAGTTGGAAATCTCAACGGGGATCTACTTCAACCGTCTGGAATAAGGTAGGAGGTCTGATCCTTTAGTGTTAGATATTTAATTTCTATTGCATATTGGAAAGGATTGATTTCTGGAGTCAAGCTGTCTGTTGTGGTACCCCAAGCCATAGGAAATTCTCTCCATAACAGAATTGGCGATGCCGCTGGGGAGTTCCTAGTAGTTTTCCTTTGGGGGTTTTCTATCGGCAATCAATGACTTTGAATTGCTCTTTTTCTCTTGTCTCTGTGTCGCGTTTGGGGGCATGTTTTCCTGGTAGTGTCTGATTGGTGTGAAGTTTTTCTCAGCTTATTTGTTTGCCTTTAAGTTTATGCACCTTTCTTCCTGTACACGAGTTTTTAACTCACAATCACGTATATACATGGGTTTCACTGCTATTTCCACGTACACATGCGGGTTTACTGCGAACAGTCATGTATGCCCTTTGTTTTACCTTCTAGAGGAAGTTGGATGGTTGCTGGGTGAATTTTGATAATTGTTGAGTCTCCTTTGATACTATTAGAGTCTGTATACACCTCTATTTCTGACCAGAGACATTTTTTTTAGGGTAAATTTCTTTTTTAAGAATGTTCTTCTCGTTTCATTTTCGATTTTTTGTTTTGGGATTAGTGCATTAGATTTATTTTACCTTAGTACTTTTCCTGAGTGCTGCTTCAGTGTGCTTGCAGAGTCTGGGGGTTGTAGAGCCATTCTTTTGCTTTTGTATCTCATTTTTATTTCAAACAATCCAAAAATATTTGCTTATCATCATGTATTGCATCTTGCATTTTGCATATTACTTGCACTAGATTTGATTTGGAGTATTAGTCAGTATTTCATATAGCAAAGCTTGCATTTATCATTTGAATAAAATTGTGCATTTCACGTAGTACCATAGCCTATTTTTCATGGACACAATGCATTTGCATTGATTGTTAGGTGTGCATTTTACTTCATGTTGTGTCATAACACCATTAGTTACACGGCCATATACCTCTTTTGAGTAATAAATCCAATTAAAATCAATGCTTAATTAAAATGAAATACACTATTTTATTTGATAGGGTTCACCAACAAGATTAGGTTTTAGGGTCTTGGAATAGTTCATTGTGAGTAAATTCTCCAAGACCACTAAACAACAACATGTATGTGTCTGTCTAGGTGAGTGTATGAAATTCCTTGGTATAACCAGTGTTTCTCAGGATCCTCCTCTCAAAAGGGAGTTAAGCATGAGGCAGTGTGCGAGGTTATTGATTGGGATGACCCCTAGTCATAACTGAGTAGCACCGGAGATATTTCTAGGATTGTATTCGTATCTAGGGGCTCTTTCAAGAGTTTCAGGATCTGCTACCCTACGCATACGGTCAATCCCACCTGCGACTATCTGCTTGAGAATTGATTATATTGAGGTGACCTTAATGGCCTTACCTAGGATATCGAGGGGGTATTTTGCAGGGGTTATTCTGCAGGTGTCCCAGCCAGGTTGTGGACAGATAGCATAGTCGCTTTACGCATTGAAGTTGAGGGCCACAATAATTGGTTATGTACCTCTGCTTGTTGTTTATGGGAGTCTCAAGCCTCTCCCAGGTGAGACATACCTGGTTCAATTGGGAGCTCACATATCCTACCCTTGATTGCTTGTGTTTGGCTTTATATTTTCTTGGTTATTTCTCTGTGCACGTTAGCTTGCCTAGGGTTTGCGTAGATAGATAGTTTTTGATATTTTTTGAGTCATTGTGGATTCGAGTGTGACTCCTCGCCATTCTCATCATTTAGCGGGACTTTCACCTTCTACATATCCTCCTCCTTTGGGAGAGAGAAATAGATAGTCCAGGTGGAGTACTTCACACATTGATTCACACACCGTGGGAGACCATATAGAAGGTATTCTTGAACCAACTTCTCCCATTCATGTGGAAGATGGAGAGTTTACTCCTAACTATGATCCTTCACCTGATTTGACTGAGTTAAGTCCTATGATTTCTGAGATAGGAACCTTTCATGATAGACCTACTTACTCTAGGGTTGATTTCCCATTGACACATCGTCGGTATGGAATGTTGGATGATGATGAGACTCATTTTGAACCCGCCAGCACTAGTTATGGTAGTTATGGTATGTCTGGTTTTCCCACACATGATTTGGCATTCTGTGTCGAATATGAGTTTGAGCCTGGGGGCACTTTCATTCCTTACCATGTGGAGAGGTTTGGGAGCACAAGTCACAATGCACCTTCCATCCTGGTGGTGGAAGCTACATGACATATTCCTCCTAGGTCTAGGGTTAGTGATCCTATTAGGATACCAGATCCAAGACGAGTGACTATAGGGGATAGCATGTACATAATTACACAGATCCCTTCATCCTCTTTCCCCAGTTCTTCGAATGTTTACCCTCCACCTCATTCATGTAGTCCTTCAGGCCAGAACATTGCTATGAGTCATGTCTGTACTACAGTTACTAGACCAGTTGTGTCTCAGGTTTATGCACTTCCCGTTGTTTCAGGAGGTCACGTTCATACTTCTAGAGGTCATATTCCTACTTCTGGAATGTATGTTCCTACTTCCGGAGTGTACATTCCTACTTACGGAGTGTCTCATGGGACATCTCATGCGATGACTTATGGACCCTATTATGGGATGCAGTATGGATAGGGTTCTTCACCTTATGGGTGCATATATCAACAACCTTCTTACTCTCCAAATTATGACTTTGTAGCTCTAAATAGTCAAGGTACACCACACTATGGTGCTTCCATGCCACCCTATACGGGTCAAACGGAAGGAGGGCACTATGTCCAAGGCCATGGTGTCTATGGTAATCAGACCTATGTGAATCAGAACTATCAGGGAGTGGTCCATCGACATAATCATCCTAGGCTTCCTTTCCTCGTAACGCTGAATCTTCCTGACTTGTCGATATTGACGAACGATCCTGTACCTCATGACCCGGCTTGGCCGGTTGTCCCTACTAAACTTCCCTCGAACATACCCAAATTCGAGGGCAAACCGGGAGACGATCCGAGTGAACATGTTACTACTTTTCACCTATGGTGCTCTTCGAATTCCTTACACTAGGACTTAATCTATTTAAGGTTGTTTCAACACACCCTGGCAGGGCCTGTTGTGAAATGGCATATAGAGCTACCTAGGGGGGCATTCACTTTGTTCAATGACCTAGTGATGACTTTTCTAAACCACTTCCAGCTACAGGTGCGTTATGACATTGGTACTGAACTCTTATCGACATTTTGATAGGATAAAGCCACACATATCTCAAACCACATCCAAGAGTGGCATAGATGGAAGAGGTTAATTAAAGCCTTTATACTGCCGAAATTCCTCCTTGAATGGTTCCTTAAGTCATTATTGCCATATATAGCGAAGGATGTTTCGATCTCCGGAGTCCAAAATGAGGAACAAGCCATTTTTAGGGTGCAGAAACTAGATTTGATTTATGCTCAGTCCGATTTGTTATATGAGATTATTCCCAATGTTCTGCGGTCTAGTTTCGACCCCAAAGTTAAACCTGGACCACATGCCGATGGAATTATTGGTTGTGCGAGTGCTAAACCTATGGATTCAGTTGCAAAACAAGTCAGTCAATTTTCAATCAACCAATCTAGTTCGGGACAAGCCACGGCTTCATCTCAACCCACCCAAACGGCAAGTGTGCTTTCAATGCAATCGTCGGACCAGAAGGGTAACCAGCATCCCAAATAGAATAAAAATAAGGGTAAGAATAATCATAAGGGTGGGAATAGAAATGAAAATGGTAATAATAATGACAAGAACACCCATAATTCTATGGGGGACAAACAAGCTAAATGTAAGGTTAAATTCTCTTGCAAGTTGTGTAAGGACGATCAACTCACTTACTTGTGCCCTCGTATCGATGAAGTCTCGATATTCTTGGCACAGGGCCTAGCTGTACTGACTAACCCTTTACCTCACAATAAAAGTATGAACTCAAGGACCCATGATCAGTCTAGTGGTGATCAATATCCAGCAAAGGGTAGTGGTCGTGGTTGCATTAACATGGTACGTGCTAGGAAAGTTGTGACCCGTGCAAAAGACTATGGTTCGTCACAACTCAGCCCAAGAAAGGAACCTGATCCACCAGGGACTCCTTTGCATATTGAAAAACCTATGGATAAACCTGAAGCTGCACCTCACATTCCTAAGGGAGTCCTTAAGCGTTCAGGGCACAATCCTAATGCCCAAGCCGCTCAGAACTATTCTGTTGTTGAGGATTTGGGCCACACTACTTGTGCAATGTCTGCACTAGAAGTGCTTCAGATTTGGCCTTCACAAAGGAAGGCTTTGCTTTTTTCCCTTGGTGTGAATGATGATAATTCTTCCTCCGTGATTAAATTTGAAACCGTAGGACTTCATCCTTGCTTTCCTTACTATGTGTCTCTTTTGATTCATGTAGAATGTCTTAACATGACCGTCAAGCGCATTGTGATTGATGAAGGAACTCCTACTTCTGTGATGTATTTATCATGTTGGAATGGTTTAGGTTCCCCCGAGTTGTCTAAATCAACAACCATCTTAACTACGTTCGATGGGAGATCGTTTAGGCCGCACATGATCCTTCCTTTCCTTAAGGTACATTTGGGAGGGAAGATCGTTGCGATAGAGGTAGAGGTGGTTGATGCACCCCTTGACTACAATATCTTGCTAGGGAGGAATTGGATGTATAGTATGCAAGCCATAGCTTCTTCCCTATTTTGCATTGTATGCTTTCCATTTAACGGGAAGATAGTCATGATTGATCAAACGTCATTCAATAATCTGTCAGTTATCGCATCTTTGAGAGCTTCGATCTCGATCATAGAGCACTCTCAGCCGACAACTGGGAATGTGGGTGTGGGCATGTATCCATCCTTAATGGGAAGTTTTAGTTGTCCTACACCAATCCTTATGATAGGGTCTAGTTCTAGCGAGGCTTCGAAATCTATGATATCGGTGTCTTTTCGCACAAGTTATATGGAGGATCCTTAGATTATTCCTACACCGAATACTTTGAGTGAGCCCATTGTGATGGACATGCCATTCCCTGCAACCATGGTAGCTTATCAAGCTAATATTGAGTGTTTTGCAGAGCCTAGTCCTTCCTCTTAGTGGAAGGAGGAGGAGGACCCTTATGTGCTTCCTGCATGGGCAGTACAGTATTCTCACACAGATGACTGCCTTGATAGTCTTTTCCCTTTAGATGAAGCGATTATTGAGGCCATGTTGGGAGTTGAGCCACCATGGAAAGAGCTCCATCATAGATCTTACTTTCTTCCCAAGCTTGACCTCTTGGAGTGTGAGGACTTTAGGGAGGTTCTTAGTGAGAGAATTGGTAGTCCTATGGTTCCATTAAGCTCTCCTGGTCTGATGGCTCATGGAAACATGGAAAATATATATCCAACGATTCCTATCAATATCTCTCGCTATCCTGGCAAGATAGAGAATGTCTATATTGGGGTAGAAAGTTCCCATGCTGAGATTCAAGAATACACCAAGTTGTTTAAAGAATTCTATGATATGTTTGCTTGGTCTTATGATGAAATGCTAGGTATCGACCCTTGTATTGTCGAAAATGAGATTAAGACTTATCCCAACGCTAAGCCTGTTCGACAATGCTTGCGTGCGGTGAATCCTAGGAAAGCACCCACAATTAAGGCAGAGATAGAGATTGGTGTTCAAAAGATGCTGCCATTATTTGGTCAGGTTAAATTCTCACAAGTACATCTTTTGTGTGAATTCAGGTCACTTGTTAGGATTCATCGTTTCTAAAGAGGGTATAAGAGTCGACTCTTTGAAGGTAGAGGCAATACTTCAGTTTTCTCTCCCAAAAAATATTCATCATATTCAATGTTTGCAAGGCATGGAAAACTTCTTTTGGAGATTCGCTGTCAAATTTGCTAATTTGACTAGAGGCTTCATGCATCTTTTGAAGAAAGACACCACCTTTTGTTGGGATGAGCGAGCCTAGGAGTCCTTTGATGCGCTCAAGCAAGCCCTAGCATTGGCCTTGGTGATTAGTCCCCCAAATTATAGCCGTGATTTTTTAATTTATGTGTCCGCGTACATGGAGATGATTGGTATAGTTTTGGTTCAAGAGGATGATGAGATCCAAGAGCATGTCATATACTATCTAAGCTGAAATCTTATTGACACAAAGATCCATTATTCTCATGTTGAGAATCTTGCTTTAGCTACTGTACATGCGGTTCAATAGTTGAGACATTATATTCTCCTTCACTGGACCTTGGTTGTATCCCATGTCAATCTGTTTCAATTATTCCTCACTCGAAGGATGATTGGAGGAAAATATAATAAATGTATTGTCATCCTGGAAGAATTCCATCTCAATCTTGTCTCAGCAAAATCGAAGAAATCGTTAATTTTTGCAGAGCTTATATCGGATTTCCAAAGCGAGGCAAAGGAGTTGTTTTTTGAAGATACGTTTATCGATGAACACATCTTCTTAATCTCAACTTTAGACCCATGGTATGGGGATATCATTATACATTTACAAACATTGAAGGTCCCTACTCACCTCTCATGGGATGAACGATGACGATTACATCACGTGTCTAAGAATTATCTCATAGGGGGTAACACTTTGTACCGTCGTGGGGTAGATTCCATTTTACAACATTATTTAACCCATGAAGAGGCTGAGGTAGTGCCGAATGATTTCCATGGAGGGGCATGTGGTGGTCATTTATCTGGGATTTCTCCAGACCAAAAAATATTAAGAGCAGTTTGTTTTTGGCCTTCGATAATTAAGGATTGTGTAGATGTGGTCAAGAGGTGCCACCCTTGCCAGGTGTTTGCACGTAATATGTGCTCGAAACCTTCCCCATTGCATCCCATCATCACGGCCAGTCCCTTCACTAAGTGGGGGTTAGATTCTATGGATTGCAATGAAGCTTCAGCTAAGGGGCATCATCATATCATAGTGGCTATTGATTACTTCACGAAATGGGATGAGGCTATGCCTACAGTTAAATCTAATAGTGAGATAGCCACCGACTTCATATTCTACCAGATTATTACTCGATTCGAAATTTCAAAATAGCTTGTCACTGACCATGGCTCGCACTTTCAGAACCGTATGATGGAAGAGTTGGCATCAAAGTTAGGGTACAAACAAGAGCATTCCTCCTCTTACTATCCTCAGGAAAATGGACAGGTAGAAGCAGTGAATAAGTCACTCAAATCCATTCTCCAACGAACCATTGCACAAAGCAAGAATAATTGGCACATAATGTTATATCTTGCTTTGTGGGCGTATAGAACTGTCGTTAAGATTTCCAGGGGTTTTTCTCCATATAAACTTGTACATGGAGTGGAGTCAATATTGTCGGTTGAATGCGATATTCCTTCTTTGAAGCTAGCCGTAGAACTCTTACTAGACACTTCCCCATTGGAGGAGTGTTTGGTCCACCTTGAGCAACTTGATGAGCAGCATTGAGATGCCTTGGTGGCTCTAGAACTAAATAAATGTCGCGTAAAGGTGCAGTATGATAAGTCTGTCTGTCTAAGGAGGTTTAGTGAGGGAGACTTGGTCCTTTTGTGGGATCAACCAAAAGAACCCTTGGGGAAGGAAAGTTTAACCCCATGTGGTGTGGTCCTTACATCGTCAAACGTCTATTAGAGAAGGGCGCTTATGAGTTAGTGGATTACGAGGGAATGACCTTGGTGGAGCCTAGAAATGGGCTCTATTTCAAAAAATACTATGCATGATTTTCAGACAAGGCTGGTTATTGTATACTATTGTACAATTTTGCATAGTTAGGTCTTTTTCTTATAGTGATCAGGTTTGTGATTAGTTTTCGTTTCTTTTGGCAGATGTCAATGGAATATTCCAGCTACGTAGGATTCACGGATGGTGCGAGTCATCACACTCAACACTCAGCCTCTGCTACTTGGGTGATTTATAATCCTATGGGTTAGGTATTGTCTTCAGGAGGCGTATGTTTATGGCCATCTTCAAACAATGTTGTTGAATATAGTGCTGTTATTGAGCTTCTACGGGATGCCATTTTACATGGTGTTCTCTCTCTTGAGGTATGTCTTGATTTGGAGTTAGCAGTGTCACAACTTAATGGTTTGTACCAAGTTAGAGATCCGACGCTATTAACAAGATTCTTACGTATGAGATTATTAGAAAGGAAATTTGACAATATAACATACATACATATTCCAAGAATTAATAATCAAGTTGTTGACTCATATGATAACTACGTGTTAGTTTGGAATTTGTTTCATACACAATAAATTCGTCACAAACACAAATTTTTACACATGTAAATAAATAAACCGATCATCATAAAAAAATTTATAAACATCCAAAATGTGGTAATTCATAGTGTCATGATACAAAAATGGGGCTCTCAAGCCACCAAAATATAATACACAGTAATACAAAATGTATCACTCCCAGTTATCTAAGCTTGTGGAGGAGGAGGGGGTTTGTGATCATGGAATGTTACTACTTCTCTAGCTAGCCGTCGAAATAATCACACCCATGATTGTGGTACACCCACCACCTAGCGCTGCATGGCCTCAGGCAAGTCCTCGACTTGCACCATGGGAACTCTGTCTGTAAACCTCACAAAGTATGTTATCAATGCTCTCGAGCATCTGCTCCGCATCCACACCTGTGATATCATCTCCTCTTCCCCTCTTTCTGTGAGGAGATAAGCCTTCAGGCCATCGTGGTCCCACATATGCATGCATATGGTAGATGTCACTATGTATTGTCACCCAAAAACATGTGTTTTGATTCCATATAATCAGAAAACACAAAAAAATTAAATAAATCAAAAATTTAGAGAGAGGGTCGAGATTCGTTATCTATGTCACCGTATGTTGATCCTGGTCGTAGTGGCATGTATGGGTCCCCCCAGAAATCTATCCCCACATAGGGGTATTCATCGATGGAAACTATTTGTTGTCGCCACCACGGAAATAACTTAGCTAGATAGGGGCTGGACAACCTACCTCCACTTAGTCTGTGCATCACATCTTCCCAATGCTGTTGGGACGAATCTTGAACCCTGTGTAGAGGAACGTCAACTCTGGGGCTCAATCCTGGAACACACTCGAAGAAAAATGTGCTTAGTATGCTACTGAAACCAAAGTTTCACACTCTGCCCATCTTACACTCAATGAGCTGGTGTTTCATGTTTCCCAGTAGTGTAGGGATCCAATCATATACTATGGGTCTCATGCACTCCACTGCATAGAACATCAGAGGCTACGAGGCCTGGTGGAGTGAAGCCAAGCCTGCTATCCTGTCCAGTTTCAGTAGGATGGCCTTTAGGCCTAGCACCTGTATGGAGTTAGTTGGGATCTAAATTCCCACCTTGTCTGTGTCTAGATAGTAGTACATCACAATGTACTCATCTATAGTCAGGCCACCTCTAGGCCTACAAGAGCATAGGCTCACTACTTCCCCCTGTTGAGAAAGTCCAGTAATAAAGTATATGTCCTCCAACTCTATGGTGAGGGACATCCCATCTATTTGGAATGACTCTGAGTATGGATCCCAGTAGTCCACCAGCATCTGCAATAGTCCTGGTTTGTCCCTTAAGCCACCAAGACACCAAAATTTGTAGAGTCCACATGCATGTAGCACTTGTTGAGCCATTATATCGGTCCTCACCGCCTCTTCTACATCACGATGTTCACGTTCTCTCCATTATAGGACCATCCTGCATAAAAAATTAGAGGTTTACCCATTCAAACACTTAAAAAAACCATATGCGCAGACGTATACGTGACTCTTATCCAAACAGCTGCATATGTACGCGACTTTGAGGTCATTTTCCATGTATATCCATCCCTATACATGGAAAAACCCTCGATTTCCATGTGGGCCGCAGCGCCTATTTTGGATTGGCCTGGAAATCCAAAATCACCATGGAATTTGATAAAAATTGCATCAAAATGGAAGAGTAGAGCATGGGTAAGTACCTGGAAGAAACGATAGTGGATTCAGCCAGCTAGATTTCCTGGAATTCGTTGTTGAAAATATGCGCTCAAATGGCTAAAAAATTCAAATATTTTATAATGTTTTGAATTTCTTACTATTTATAGAATTTTTTCAAATTTTTTCAAATTTTTACCCCCTTTCCTATAGTTTGGACCATTTCTAATCCTTTTGGAGCATTTTTGGACTAGTTTATGATGTAGGAGACCTTTTTGAGTGTCGTTTCAGTTGTTGGATTAACTCGTTCATGTCGCTCTCAGGTATCATGTCTAAACTAGCATATAGGTTAGGTTTCATCACCATTTGCATGACCTTATGACCATTTCATTATATCCTCAGGTACGAACCCACTCTATTATGTCATGTAACCTTCTTGTTGTTTTAGAAGTGGCATGATATAAGTGGTAGATCTTGACCTTACATGAGTACCCTAGTTAGTGCTTTATTTGCATTTGGTGCCCATGCTGATGTTTTGTCCCTTATGGTGTGGGAGTCCATTGTATAGTATTTCCATGACACTTCGCAAGAGCCTCATACTCCTCTTGATCTTTTGCTGTCCTATTTCCCTCAGGAATCCCTAATGTCAAGTTGTAATTGCCTTATCATGAGCTTTGCTTACCTTATTGAGCTTTATGCCGGATTCCCTGACATTGAGTTTCAGCCATATAGCCCAAGCTTGTCTCATGTCTAGCCATGCATAGCCATTTTATATATCCTTTGCAGCTTGATTCCCTTTTTACCGGGAGGGGATTTTCCCCCGAGTGTCGCTATCCTACACATGTATCCTTGCATTGAGCATAGGTATGTTCCATTGCTTGGAACTAGTTTGTTTGCCCCTATGACACTCGTCTCCTCCTAGTTTATAACTATAAAGCACTTTTATTCTTTTTCAAGATTTTTAAATATTTCAAAAAGTCCAAAAAAATAAAAAAAACAAAAAGTCGGACAAGAAAAGATGTTATCTTTCGCAACTGTCAAGTCATGTAGCGTTTGAACAGAGCACTGTATATCACATCCGTTGGTTGGGTTTATAGTTTGACTTTAGGAGCTATACTCGTTTATCTAAGTTTATCTCCATCGACTGGTTAAGCTTCTAGTCCCCATGGAGCCTCTGCCGATGCCTCCTATGTTGCAGAGATGTCCTTGTTTTGTATATCGAGTCTATGCTGCCTTTATTCAGTCACCATTCATTGTGTTTGAAGGAAGTTGAAACCTGAGTTGGCCATTCCTTAGTTATATTGACTTTTCATGTCGGCCATTCCTAGTACAGTTACTGGTTCATGCATCTTATGATCAAGTCCTTGCACATCATATAGCTTTGCTGAGTACCTCATGTTGGATGATAGGGGATGCCTTAATTCCCTCCTTCTAGCGGATTTCATCCCATCAACTTCAGATCATTTATTCTAGGATTGGAATCTAGAGTAATTTTTGAGTTCCTTGAGACTTGCAGTCATCAGTGGTAGGTTCTCTCACCATCAAAAATCTTTGGGAATACATCAATGTCCCTTGATCGATGGATCCTCTCAAGTGTTTGACCTCAACACATTTATTCACACTTGTTAGTTTGAACTCTAGTACCTTGATTCTCATTTTCATTATCGGTGGGTGATCTCGCGTCTATTAATGGTATACATCAATGATCGGTAATCAGACGATGGACTACAACGTTTGACCTCGACACCTCTATTCACATAGTCGAACATGTACTCGTAGTGCTTGGTGTAGAAGACCTTCCAGATTGGTGTCATATCTTATATGCTACCTCCTTAATCATGCCAGTGTTCATGAGATTTCAGCTCTCGTGACTTGATTCCAGTATATGTTAGACATTTCCAGCTATTATGGAGATCTTGATCCATTATATATCTTCAGCCATTATGGAGATCATCATCCTTTGTATATCTTCATTATGGAGATTAATCTATGTGTATTGTACGTGGCAATGACCACTTATGTCATATCTTGTATCATTCCTATTCATGGCCATTGTACTCTTATGTATCCGAGACTGCTATATGTATTTGGAGTTATATGCAGAGTTGTATCATTGTATTATGCTGATTGGGTGGCTGGTCTTCCATTTGGGATCCTTCATCACTCCACTTCTGGGATGTACTTATAATGTATTTCGGCCATCGTATGACCCCTCTAACCTCAGACATTAGGGCGCATCTGTTATAGCTGATTTTACCACTAAAGGTGAATCACACTTGTATGGATTTCCCTTGTCCCTCTACAGACTCATTAGACCCCTTAGACGATTTCTTGTCCTTTGATGTTTCCTATACCATCCCTAAAAACATGTGAAAAATAATACACATGACTTTTAAACCCCTAATCGCATGTATACGTGGGTTTGACCCCTAAAACCACGTACATTGGGATGTGTGCATAATCCAAATCCTTTTGGAGTTTTCCTTGACATGGATCTGACTCACTTGACTCATGGCCTTCCATATGCCTTGAGATCACTTGGATTTACCTTTCATTACCCCTTTGAAAAGCTATATAAGGAACTATTTGGTACATTGAAGGCATATGAGAGAATTGAGAGAAAAGAAATTATAGTCCATTTTTGCCGGAACTTGTGCTTGAGTCTGCATCCCTTTGTCTCTTGGAGCACTTTTTTGTTCTTCCCAAGCTTACCTTTGCTTGTGAGCTTGCTATCGAGAGATGGAGGATTGAGGTGGTGGAGGCCCAAGTGGGGTATTCAGTTTCTTCGATTCGTAGACATGCTGACAGAGGTTATATCCATTGTAATCTCTGATTTTATATTAATAGAAATATCTTTTCTTGTCCAATAATGTATGTTTGAATGAATATTTTATCCATGGATGATTTCAAATGCTTATACATTGTTGATTATATATGATAGAATAGATCTAACATCAATATATAGTATGCTTGTCTTGTTTACTTGTTGCTGAGGAAGTGATTTATCAATTCAAGCTGAAGTTGGAAAGCTCAACAGGGATCTACTTCAACTGTCTGGAATAAGGTATGAGGTCTGATCCTTTAGTGTTAGATATTTAATTTCTATTGCATATTGGAAAGGATTGATTTCTGGAGTCAAGTTGTCTATTGTGGTACCCCAAGCCATAGGAATTTCTCTCCATAACAAGGACCTCCAAGGTTTATAAAACCAATTATTGTCACAAATCTTATTTAAATTTTAAACCCTTTTTAAAAACTAACTGAAAAATGAAACTGGTCGTTACCTGTTAAGCTTCTTGTTTTGAATGAAGATGAGGAAACCAGCCACCTAAGGTCGTTTGGCACCTCGTCGGAAGTCAAGGAGACACCAATTCACAACTTCTAAGTAAAATGACAAATCAACCCAACCATAATGAAGTAGCACTCATGTGCAAGCTCTATCCACTAATTTCATTCTTAAGACAAACACAGTCCTTGAATGCTTACAAAAAACCAATTTATACACTCATAGTATGCTACAGTAACCATTAAAGACCAAGAATCCCCTCACGACGTGTCTCAAAATAGCTCACAGCTTTTGGTTCTGAAGCATTCTGCCAAGCAGGGAGGTGGTTACAGGTTTTCAATGGCCGCGAGCTCATAGCTCGGCCAACTAGACTGAGGAACCCTCGCTTTGCAAAAACAAATGAGTAGGGTTTTAAGTTATAATCAAACCCTTTCATGGATAGAACCATCCCACGTGTCCTTTGAAATATTTCTCCAGCGTGGGTATAGTTCAATAGTCATCGCTGCAAACAAAATGATTTATAATCAAACCTTTGATCATTATAAACTATGCATTTATATGATTGCCAATAATATGATAATATAGTGGAGTATCGATATTTAGTGGATCAACTATAGGATATAAATTAATATTTTTATTCTAGAGTTTCTTTTTAATAAATCAAGATAGATAGTTATGTTATTAACTAGGTTTGGTGGAAATTGTGAGAAAACATGTTTTTACTTATAACCAGAAGGGGAGCTATTCACTCTTGGAACTTATCCATTGAGTTATTTTTTTGAAAGAATGTTTGGTTAGATGAAGACCAAAGGGATATAAGAAATCCCAATAAAATTCAAGCAACTTAATGATGAGTTTATAGATAAAAGTATAAGTAATTTGGTCATTCATTGAGAGAAGGATAATTATAGAGTCCTATAATGAAGGTATCTGCAAGAGACACCAAACAGTCTAGAGTGATTTAAGCCTCAATATGTGAACTATATTCTCTCTATGTAAACTTTAAATTACCATTACTGTAAACAAAAATACAAGTGTTCTTTAGAATTTTAAATTATAAATATTCAATTGTATGGAGGAACATTGGATAGTATTTGTTCTTGCAATGTTGTAACCCATGTTTATGTAGTTGTGTAAATGTCATTATGGAGTTTGTTATAAATACAAATTATGGAGATGTAACTACACAAATAAGATCAACATTACCTCCTGGTGTCAATCTGATCTTAAATATTCTAAGACTAGCATCTTATTCATGCTGGGGAAGTATCTTCTCGACTTCAATTTAAATAATACTCTACTAGATCATATGCTTACCTACTAAACCTGTAAGGAACTACCAGTCCAACCGTGTTAGCTGAAATCTAAGTAAGCCTCGATCACACAGAAGAATTATTTCCCTACTTGACAAAATATAAACATGAGTATATCTAGCAGTAGCAAAATACAAGTTCTTTTCTACTTATGAAAGAATTACAACTGCTAAGTCATTAATAGCATTGACACAAGCTTTTAAGATTACACCTTTAGTTTACAAGTTTTTATAAAGAAGAAACCCCTTGTTCTTTTATAAACTGTTTCATTTTATGCTAACCATTAGCAGGTACTTAGTGGTGACTTTAGACATTTTATGTCACTTGAAAAATTTTAAATTTTTATAAATTTTTGGGTTATTACATTCATGGAGGTAGTTAACAGCCCTGATTTGCTTTGAAATCTGTCATCTTATTCAATTCATGAAGAATATGATAAGAAGTTACTGAGACACATTCTAACAAGATGAAATGCAACCTTTGTATAGTCACGTTCAAGCTGAGATTGTTGAACTTTGTAGCAGAGTTTAAAACTTTAATTAAAATTTTTTAATCTCCAGATATTTGAAGGTTGTTATGTCGAGCTTCCTTTGCGAGTTTACAAGATTTTAAAAGAGAAAATATTTCCGCTTGATTATTAATAAGTTGTCCTAATCTCCAGTTGAAATTGGTTTCTTATAACCTTCCTCTTGGGTAGTAAATCAATTCCCCTGCCCCAGCTTTCCCCATATTTTCCTTTGACGCTCCATTGAAGAGGATTGAGACTTTATTTTTTCTTTTCCACCATTCTGAAAATTATTTTTCTGCAAGTCTCATATTGTTAAGTCGTAACAACAAGATCCGTAACACATCTTAGTATAAGAAAAGGATATGATAAATAAAATATAGTATAATGCCAGTAATAATCCCAGCAGGAAGACCCAACGAATTAGTAACGGGGAAGGAAAAACACGTAAAAGGAAACCTAGTAAAGAGATCAATGTAACAAAGAATGTAAAATACTGATAATCCAATAGTAAGTGCAATGCTTAGAAAAGATGAGAATTGCACATGTTTCACACCAAAACCTACTGGTCTATGAATTTTATATCATCTAACGACAATTATAGCCATAGAGATCTCATGTTTTCTATAATCTTAATAAATAAAACTCCATAAAATATTTTTAATAATCTTAATAAATGTTTTCTATTATTTTTCCTAAAGCTATTTATATGTGATTTTTAATACATGCATAGTAAAATATGGTAAAATTACACTCTTATTGTTTGGATAAATTGTGTGCAAATATATTCTCATGCTTAAAGTATTCCAAGTTTAGTGAACATAGGTTCTTCCACAACAAATGAATATCATTCCTATATTTATACAAGATAAAAACTAGTCGAAAATTAGAGAAAATTCTCTTATTTTCCTATTTAAATTCTTAAAATAAATTAAATGAAACTCCCATATATATTTAACATTGGTAGTCGTAGAGGTTATTGTTTTTTCTTGGCTCCATAAGCATTCTATTTTGGAACACTTGTAATTTTAATTAATTGAGAAGAGGCTTCTATATGAAACTAAGACAAAATTCCCCAATTTTTTATGTATATCATCCAATGATATAATCAAATTCTTTCGTATTTTTTAAGATGGATTTATGGAGTTAGATTTGAATTGGAATTAAGATTTCAATCAATAACATTATAATATGACTAACATAATGATATGAACATTTTCATTTAAAAACTATTAAAAAAAAATCATAAGCATAATGATAATATTATAGAAAAATTATTTGGAATTAAAAGTTGTAGCATAAAATGTTTTCATATACATGTAAAGAATATGTATATATATATATATATATATAGAGAGAGAGAGAGAGAGAGAGAGAGAGAGAGAGAGAGAGAGAGAGAGAGAATCTATATAATAAATATAATAAAAAAAATTATCAACATAATTATAATATTATAGATATATTATTTTAAATTAAATATTTTAATATACAACAATTTTATGTGAGGCTAATTGAACATGTCTCTGTGGGCGGCTTCCAAATACATGAAGAACATATATATATCTCATCATTTGAATGTTATTTCTCAGCCCACCGAAATAAATAAACCCCAATATTTATATCACTATGTTAATTAAAAAAAACCCTTGACCCCTTAATACGAGGAAATATTTTTTTGAGGATGTTAAGAGTATTCAAACCCCCAATATGAATGGATGTGATATAATATTGCTTTGCTAGTGAACCCCCCATAGATCAACATTGGTATGAGAAGGAGATTTCGTTAAGCCATAGCAGTTGGTTGAAGCCTAGAGGAGAAGCGGTGGGACGGGGTCCCACCATCCCCCTTTAAATACTGTGGAAATGGTGGCAGTTAGGCCTCTAAGGGAAGGATGCGATGATGGGGAGAGAGATATTGAGGAAGCTATTGATGAGGAGACATGATCTCATAAGTTGAAGACAGGACATGGAGGGTGTCTCCCATGAGTGCAAGTGATCCCAACCCTCCAGATTCACTCAGATAAGGTAAGAGAAAAGGTATAACTTTGGAAGGAGAAATCCCCGATAGGGAAAGTCATCAAGATATGGTCAAAAGAGAGAGATCTAGTGTGATGGATCAAAAGTAATTGGAATACTAAAGGGCATTATGATCTTCACCTGGGATCTAAGGGATTATTTACTAGAATATTTATCAACCAAGAGGATCAGGATAGGATCCTCGAAGGATGTCCTTATTTATTTTTCTCGGAAGGGATCTACCTTATACCTTAGAAGGAAAGGTTTTACCTAGAGAAAGAGGATATGAGGGTCACCCTGTTTTGGATTTGTCTCTTCTCCCTACCTTGTGAGTACTGGGATCTGGAGATCTTGCAAGACATAGGTAATACACATAGGGAATTTGTAAAAGTAGAAAACCAAACAAACCAATAAAGTACATGGATTTTGCTCGTATTTTTGTCTATATGGACCTATCTAAAGAGATTCCTGAAGCTATCAACTTGAACTAGGAAGATGAGGAATGGGTGCAACCAATAGATTATGAGCATATCCTATTCAAATGTGGGAAGTTCCATGACTATGGGAATTTCAGTTGAAACTTCCCCAAGAAGAGACAACAACCCCCATAGAGTGATCTTCCTCAGGGGGTGGTGGAGGATAAAGAGGGGTTTGTCCAAGTCTAGAGTATAGAATACTAGATTGAGCTCGCAGCACTAGCCAAACAAGGATAACCAAAGGCGTGGTCTGACTAGTAGCAATCCTTTAAAAATCTTTCAGGAAAGGGGAGACAAAGAGGAGATGATGAGTAAGGAAGAATCTCTAAAGGTGCCAAAGGAAGGAGAAAACGTTGAGGAAGTTAAGGAGTAGATAGAGCGCATGGAGAAGGAGGGAGTTGAGGACACGAAATTGGGAGAGTTAGATATGGACAAAATTGAGAAGTAATGTGAGAAGAAGGGGAAGGGATATGCCATCTAGAAGGAAACTGGAACTCCTCCAACAAGCAATCATCAAGACGAGGAACCAACAACAAATCAGGATATAGATGGATCCACAAAACGAGAGCAAAAGGAAGCAACTAGATTCTAATAGGAAATGAGGGATAACAATAAACAACAAAGGCTCATGGAGGTAGGGGTTAAAATTTCTATAAAATTTCCCATTGAAGACAGTTGTGGCTGCTCATTCCGAGAAGTGATCATTCAGGTGAATGAAGTGCACATGATAAATTCGATGGAGGGGATTAATGAAGTGAGTTTTAGGGGTTAACTGCTAAGACTGAACTTATCCAGCTATTAGGATGAAGTTCTTACCGCTGTGAGTAGGTTTGGATTACTGAGGTAATTTGACCAGTCAGGTGATAGAAGGTCTTAAGGATACATCCTTCACGTAGTACTCTACCAGGAGAACTAGGAAACAGCCTCGGGGTTCCTAAGGAAGTGCAGACTAAGATTTCTCCAGGATTTGGTTGGGAGGAATAGCTTGCTTAAACTGTAGTCACCTCATCATTGATAGGTTCTAATTGTTTCAGGTTATTATATATTTTTACTGTATTCAGTAAAATGTTTAATAGTTTTCAAATATAGGCATGTTAGTATCTTATTAGGGTTTATGAAGAAAAGAGTAATTGTGTATTGATGGACTTAGTAACTTGCAAATTATGTTAGAAATAGTAGTATATATGCTAAATGAGAAATAAATAGAAATAGATTACCATACTGCAATTTTCCATGCCAGGTATAGGCAGTACTCTAGTACAGCTGGGTGATTAAGTAGATATGATGATTCTTATTTAACTCTGAATGAAAATGTAATTAAATTCTTGTATATTTTGCATATGATTCATTCTTTAGAAACAACAGTATACAATCTATCTGTTCAATGTATCTACTTCAGACAACAACTGAATATATGTATATAAAGATATTTAGTAATCATACTAACCATAGAAATATTATTAATACTATTATTCATTATAAACACAATATGTAAAGTTAAACAAATAAACATAAGAATAGTAAACAAACTATCACTTAGGGTTTAGAATTAGGTAGTACTCGATAATTTCTTATAATAATTTGTTCCAAGATAATATTTGTTTCTGTATTAAAACATATATTTTTACTGTAACCTCAAGGCAATCGCCTAGTGTTATGAAAGACAGTTTCCATCCTATTCACAAACTTGCAGTATTTTACCCTAATTTTTCATTTATAAAAATTTAAACAACTGTAAAAATCATTGAGGGAAAAATAAGAAAATAGAGATAAAATTTATCATGTAAAATTTATTCTATTAAAGAAACTGTAGGGTGTTTTAAACATTAACCCTTGTGAGCCAAAATAGAGTAATAATATTACTCTTTAACACAGTAAAATTTCCCATAAAACATTGCACTGGGAATCATTATAATTACATGATAATAATTAAAATAATACTATAACAACTCATTAAAACAAAATCAAATAGGAAGAAATGGCCTATTGCCTTTAGAATTCAAGGTTGAGGCTCAGGCCTGTTAAAAAAAAACTTAACTAAACAAATAATATATATCAAACAGTAACTATTCATTAATGACAGGTAAAAACCCCTAATCAGTTTACAAGTCTCGACTGATTAACAGTCTTCCTTCACGTTAAAAACCCATTTTAAAAACTAAAATTAACGAGACAGAGGTCGATAACCTTGTTATGGCTAAGAGCTGAGCTCTATCAGGGAAGAAAAATAATTTTACATTGTATTGACCATAAAGGCACTGTCATAAAAAAACTATATTATCACGTCTACAATAGCCTTCAACTTCCCTGCACAAAGTACCCTCTAGGAGTTCGAACTTATACAAAAAAAAAACAAGCAAGCAAGAAACAACAAGCTAGCATGTAAACCAAGCCCACACCTTAACCAATTGCAGAGATTCTATATTCCAACCACCACATATTTTTGCATGAAGAAAACCCTCATTTACAATCGGGGCTTACCGGAAGTATGCTCAGATGGAACGATTGAAGGAGCAACTTCATTCCAACTTACAGAATTAGGAGGAGGACTGTTAAAGCTGATTTTACCACTCTAGGTGAATCACACTTGTATGGACTTCCCCTGTCCTTCTGCAGACTCCGTAGACCCCTTGGACCATTTTAAGTCCTTTGATGTTTCCTAGACCATCCCTAAAAACATGTGAAAATTAATACACGCGACTTTTAAACCCCTAATTGTGTATATATGTGGGTTTAACCCCTAAAACCGTGTACGTCGGGATGTTTTCATAATCCACATCCTTTTGGAGTTTTCGTTGACATGGATCTAACTCACTTGACTCATGGCCTTCCATATGCCTTGAGATCGCTCAGATTCGACCTTTCATTACACCTTTGAAAAGATATATAAGGAACTCTTTCTAACATTGAAGGCATATGAGAGAATTGAGAGCAAAGAAACTATAGTCCATTTTTGCCAGAACTTGTGCTTGAGTCTGCATCCATCTATCCCTTGGAGCACTTTTGTGTTCTTCCCAAGATTTCCTTTGCTTGTGAGCTTTCTATCAAGAGATGGAGGATTGAGGTGGTGGAGGCCCAAGTGGGGGATTAAGTTTCTCCGATTTACAGACGTGCCGATAGAGGTTGTATCCATTGTAATCTCTAATTTTATATTAATAGAAATATCTTTTCTTGTCCAATAATGTATGTTTGAATGAATATTTTATCCATGGATGATTTCAAATGCTTATACATTGTTGATTATATATGCTAGAATAGATCTAACACCAATATATAGTATGCTTGTCTTGTTTACTTATTGTTGAGGAAGTGATTTATCAATTCAAGCTAAAGTTGGAAATATCAACGGGGATCTACTTCAATCGTCCGGAATAAGGTAGGAGGTCTGATCCTTTAGTGTTAGATATTTAATTTCTATTGCATATTGGAAAGGATTGATTTCTGGTGCCAAGCTGCTATTGTGGTACCCCAAGCCATAGGAATTTCTCTCCATAACAGAATTGGCGATGCCACCGGGGAGTTCCTAGTAGTTGCCCTTTGGGGGTTTTCTATCGGCAATCAATGACTTTGAATTGATCTTTTTCTCTTGTCTCTATGTCAGGTCTGGGGGCATGTTTTCCTGGTAGTGTTTGATTGGTGTGAAGTTTGTCTCAGCTTGTCTATTTGCCTTTATGTTTATGCACCTTTCTTCCTGTACGCGAGTTTTTAACTCACAGTCACGTATATACGTGGGTTTCACTGCTATTTCCGCGTACACAGGAGGGTTTACTACGAACAGTCACGTATGCCCTTTGTTTTACCTTCTAGAGGAAGTTGGATGGTTGCTGGGTGAATTTTGATGATTGTTGAGTCTCCTTTGATACTGCTAAAGTCTGTATACACCTCTATTTCTAACCAGAGATAGTTTTTTAGGGTAAATTTCCTTTTTAAGCATGTTCTTCTCATTTAATTTTTGATTTTTTGTTTTGGGATTAGTGCATTAGATTTCTTTTACCTTAGTACTTTGCTTGAGTGCTGCTTGAGTGTGCTTGTAGAGTCTGGGGGTTGTAGAGCCATTCTTTTGCTTTTGTATCTCATTTTTATTTCAAAAAATAAAAAAAATATTTGCTTATCATCATGCATTGCATTTTGCATTTTGCATAGTGCTTGCACTAGATTTGCTTTGGAGTATTAGTCAGGATTTCATATAGGAAATCTTGCATTTATCATTTGAAGAAAATTGTGAATATCACGTAGCAGCATACCCCGTTTTTGATGGACACAATGCATTTGCATTGATTGTTAGGTGTGCATTTTACTTCATGTTGTGTCACAACACCATTAGTTGCACGGCCATATACCTCTTTTGAGTAACAAAGCCAATTAAAATCAATTCTTAATTAAAATGAACCACNTTCACGTAGTAGCATACCCTATTTTTCATGGACACAATGCATTTGCATTGATTGTTAGGTGTGCATTTTGCTTCATGTTGTGTCATAACACCATTAGTTACATGGCCATATACCTATAAGTTTGAGTAATAAATCCAATTAAAATCAATGCTTAATTAAAATGAAATACACTATTTTATTTGATAGTGTTCACCAACAAGATTAGGTTTTAGGGTCTTGGAATAGTTCATTGTGAGTAAATTCTCCAAGACCACTAAACAACAACATGTATGTGTTTGTCTAGGTGAGTGTATGAAATTCCTTGGTATAACCAATATTTCTCAAGATCATCCTCTCAAAAGGGAGTTAAGCACGAGGTAGTGTGAGAGGTTATTGATTGGGATGACCCCTGGTCATAACTGAGTAGCACCGAAGATATTTCCAGGATTGTATTCGTATCTAGGGGCTCTTTCAAGAGTTTCGGGCTATGCTACCCTACCCATACAGTCAATCCCACCTACGACTGTCTACTTGAGCATTGATTATATTGAGGTGACCTTAGTGGCCTTACCTAGGATATCGAGGGGGTATTTTGCAGGGTTTATTCTATAGGTGTCCCAGCCAGGTTGGGGTCAGATAGCACAGTCACTTTACACATTGAAGCTGAGGGCCACAATAATTGGTTACGTACCTCTGCTTGTTGTTTATGGGAGTCTCAAGCCTCTCCTAGGTGAGACATACCTGGTTCATTAGGGATCTCACTTATCCTACCCTTAATTTCTTGTGTTTGGCTTTATATTTTCTTGGTGATTTATCTATGCACGTTAGCTTGCCTAGGGTTTGCGTAGATAGAGAGTTTTCGATATTTTTTGAGTCACTGTGGATTCGGGTGCAACTCCTCACCATTCTCATCATTTAGCGGGAATTTCGCCTTCTACATCTCCTCCTCCTTTGGGAGAGAGAAATAGACATTCCAGGTGGAGTACTTCACACATTGATTTACACACCATGGGAGACCATATAGAAGGTATTCCTGAACCACCTTCTCCCATTCATGTGGAAGATGGAGAGTTTACTCCTAACTATCATCCTTCACCTGATTTGACTAAGTTGGGTCCTGTGATTTCTGAGATAGGAACCTTTCATGATAGACCTACTTACTCTAGGGTTGATTTCCCATTGACGCATCGTCAGTATGGAATGTTGGAGGACGATGAGACTCATTTTGAACCCGCCAGCACTAGTTATGGTAGTTATGGTATGTATGGTTTTCCCACACATGATTTGGCATTCCATGTCGAATCTAAGTTTGAGCCTAGGGGAACTTTCATTCCTTACCATGCAGAGTGGTTTGGGAGCATAAGTCACATTGCACCTTCCATCCTGATGGTGGAAGCTACATCACATATTCCTCCTAGGTCTAGGGTTAGTGGTCCTATTAGGATACCAGATCCAAGACGAGTGACTATAGGGAATAGCACGTACATAATTACACAGATCCCTTCATCCTCTTTCCCTAGTTTTTTGAATGTTCACCCTCCACCTCATTCACGTGGTCCTTCGGTCCAGAACGTTGCTACGAGTCATGTCTATACTGCAGTTACTAGACCAGTTGTGTCTTAGGTTTATGTATTGCCTGTTGTTTTAGGAGGTCACATTCATACTTCTAGAGGTCATATTCCTACTTCTGGAATGTATGTTCCTACTTCCGTATTGTATATTCCTACTTACGAAGTGTCTCATGGGACATCTCATGTGATGACTTATGGACCCTATTATGGGATGCAGTATGGACAGGGTTCTTCACCTTATGGGTGCAGATATCAACAACCTGCTTACTCTCCAAATTATAGCTTTGTAGCTCCGAATAGTCAAGGTACACCACACTACGGTGCTTCCATGCCACCCTATACGGGTCAAACGGGAGGAGGGCACTATGGCCAAGGCCATGGTGGTTATGGTAATCAAAACTATGTGAATCATAAATATCAGGGAGTGGTCCGTCGACCTAATCATCCTAGGCTTCCTTTCCTCGCAATGCTCAATCTTCCTGACTTGTCGATATTGACGAACGATCCTGTAGCTCATGACCCGACTTGGTCAGCTGTCCCTACTAAACTTCCCTCGAACATACGCAAATTCGAGGGCAAACCAGGAGACAATCTGAGTGAACATGTTACTGCCTTTCACCTATGCTGCTCTTCAAATTCCTTACACTAGGACTCAATCTGTTTAAGGTTGTTTCAACGCACCCTGACAGGGCTTGTTGTGAAATGGTATATAGAGCTACCTAGAGGGGCATTCGCTTTGTTCAATGACCTAGCGATGAATTTTCTTAACCACTTCCAGCTACAGGTGTGTTATGACATTGGTACTTAACTCTTGTCGACATTTTGATAGGATAAAGCCATGCATATCTTGAATCACATCCAAGAGTGGCATAGATGGAAGAGGTTAATTAAAGCCTTTATACGGCCGAAATTCCTTCTCGAATGGTTCCTTAAGTCGTTATTGCCGTATACAGTGAAGGATGTTTCGATATCCAGAGTGCAAAATGAGGAACAAGCCATTTTTAGGGCACAGGAACTAGATTTGATTTATGCTCAGTCTGGTTTGTTATATGAGATTATTCCCAATGCTCCGCAATCTAGTTTCGACCACAAATTTAAACCTGGACCACATGCCGATGGAATTGTTGGTTGTGCGAGTGCTAAACCTACGGATTCAGTTGCAAAACAAGTCAGACAATTGTCAATCAACCAATATACTTTGGGACAATCCACGGCTTCGTCTCAACCCGCCCAAATGGCAAGTGTGCTTTTAGTGCAATCGTCAGACCAGAAGGGTAACCAGCAGCCCAGACAGAATAAAAAGAAGGGTAAGAATAATCGTAAGGGTGGGAATAGAAATGAAAATGGTAATAATAATGACAAGAACGCCCATAATTCTATGTGGGACAAGCAAGCTAAATGTAAGGTTAAATTCTCTTGCAAGTTGTGTAAGGATGATCACCTCACTTACTTGTGCCCTTGTATTGATGAAGCCTCGATATTCTTGGTATAGGGCTCAGCTCTGCTGACTAACCCTTTACCTCACAATCAAAATATGAACTCAAGGACCCATGATCAGTCTGGTGGTGATCAAGATCCACCAAAGGGTAGTGGTTGTGGTTGCATTAACATGGTATGTGCTGCAAAAGTTGTGACCCATGCAAAAGATTATGGTTCGTCACAACTCTGCCCAGGAAAGGAACCTGATCCACCAGGGACTCCTTTGCGTATTGAAAAACCTTTGGATAAACCTGAAGCTGCACCTCACATTCCTAAGGGAGTCCTTAAGTGTTCAGGGCACAATCCTAATGCCCGAGCCACTTAGAACTATTCTGTTGTTGAGGATTTGGGCCACAGTCCTTGTGTAATGTCTGCACTAGAAGTGCTTCAGAGTTGTCCTTCACAAAGGAAGGCTTTGATTTTTTCCCTTGGTGTGAATGATGATAATTCTTCCTTTGTGATTAAATTTGAAACTGCAGGACTTTGTCCTTGCTTTCCTTACTATGTGTCTCTTTTGTTTCATGTATAATGTCTTAACATGACCGTCAAGCACATTGTGATTGATGAAGGCGTTGCTACTTCTATGATGTATTTATCATGTTGGAAGGGTTTAGGTTCCTCTGAGTTGTTTAAATCCATGACCATGTTAACTGCGTTTGATGGGAGATCATTTAGGCCGCACAGGATACTTACTTCCCTTAAGGTACATTTGGGAGGGAAGATTGTTGCGATAGAGTTAGACGTGGTTGATGCACCCCTTGAATACAATCTCTTGCTAGGTAGAAATTGGATGTATAGTATGCAAGCCATAGCTTCTTCCCTATTTCGCGTTGTATCCTTTCCATTTAACGGGAAGATAGTCACGATTGATCAAACGTCATTCAATAATCTATCAGTTACCGCATCTTCGAGAGCTTCGATCTCGATCGTAGAGCACTCTCAGCCGGTAACTGGGAGTGTGGGTGTGGGAATGTATCCATCCCTTACGAGAAGTTTTAGTTGTCTTGCACCGATCCTTATGATAGGGTCTAGTTCCGGTGAGGCTTCGACATCTATGAGATCGGTGTCTTTTCACACAAGTTATATGGAAGATCCTTGGATTATTCCTACACTGAATACTTCGAGTGAACCCATTGTGATGGATATGCCATTGCCTGCAACCATGGTAGCTTATCAAGTTAATATTGAGTGTGTTGCAGAGCCCAGTCCTTTCTCTTTGCGGATAGAGGAGGAGGACCCTTATGTGCTACCTACATGGGCAGTACAGTCTTCTCACATGCACGACTGCCTTGATAGTCTCTTCCATTTAGATGAAGCGATTATTGAGGCCATGTCGGGAGTTGAGCCACCATGGAAAGAGCTCCATCATAGATATTACTTTCTTCCCAAGCTTGACCTCTTGGAGCGTGAGGACTTTAGGGAGGTTCTTAGTGAAAGAATTGGTAGTCCTATGGTTCCATTAAGCTCTCCTGGTCCGATGGCTGATGGAAACATGGAAAATATATCTCCAACGATTCCTATCAATATCGCTCATGATCCTGGCAAGATAGAGAATGTCTATATTGGGGCAGAATTTTCCCATGCTGAGATTCAAGAATACACCAAGTTATTTAAAGAATTCCATGATATCTTTCCTTGGTATTACGATGAAATGCTAGGTATCGACCCTTGTATTGTCCAACATTAGATTAAGACTTATCCCAACGCTAAGCCTATTCGACAACGCTTGCGTGCGGTGAATCCTAGGAAAGCACCCATGATTAAGGCAGAGATAGAGATTGGTGTTCGAAAGATTGATGTTCAAAAGATGCTGCCATTATTTGGTTAGGTTAAATCCTCACAAGTGCATCTTTTGTGTGAAGTTAGGTTGCTTGTTAGGATTCATCATTTCTAAAGAGGGTATAAGAGTCGACTCTTTCAAGGTAGAGGCAATACTTCAGTTTTCTCCCCCGAAACGTATTTGTCATCTTCAATGTTTGCAAGGCATGGAAAACTTCTTTTGGAGATTCGTTGTCAATTTTTCCAATTTGACTAGAGGCTTCATGCATATTTTGAAGAAATACACCACCTTTTGTTGGGATGAGTGAGCCCAGGAGTCCTTTGACACGCTCAAGTGAGCCCTAGCATTGGCCTCGGTGATTAGTCCCCCAAACTATAGCTGTGATTTTCTACTTTATGTGGCCACGTCCATGGAGATGATTGGTATAGTTTTGGTTCAAGAGGATGAGGAGATCCAAGAGCATGTCATATACTATCTGAGCTGGAATCTTATTGACACAGAGATCCGTTATTCTCATGTTGAGAAGCTTGCTTTAGCTACCATACATGTGGTTGAATAGTTGAGACATTATATTCTCCTTCACCGGACCTTGGTTGTATCTTATGTCAATCTGTTTCAATTTGTCCTCACTCGAAGGATGATTGGAGGAAAATATAATAAATGGATTGTAATCCCACAAGAATTCGATCTCGAGTTTGTCTCGGAAAAATCGAAGAAATTGTTAATTTTTGCAAAGCCTATATTGGATTTCCCAAATGAGGCCAAGGAGTTGATTTGTGAAGATATGTTTATCGATGAAAAAATCTTCTTAATCTCAACTTTAGACCCATGGTATGGGGATATCATTATATATGTACAAACATTGAAGGTCCCTACTCACTTCTCATGGGATGAACGACGACGATTACGTCACGTGTCTAAGAATTACCTCATAAAGGATAACACTTTGTACTACCGTGGGGTAGATTCCATTTTACAACATTGTTTAACCCATGAAGAGGCTGAGGTAGTGCTGAATGATTGCCATGGTGGGGCTTGTGGTGGTCATTTATCTGGGCTTTTTCCAGCGCAAAAAATCTTAAGAGCAGTTTATTTCTGGCCTTCGATAATTAAGGATTGTGTAGATGTGGTCAAGAGGTGCCACCCTTGCCAGGTTTTTGCACATAATATATGATCGAAACCTTCCCCATTGCATCCCATCATCACCTCTAGTCCCTTCACGAAGTGGGGGTTAGATTCTATGGATTGCAACCCAGCTTTAGCTAAGGGGCATCATCATATCATAGTGGCTATTGATTACTTCATGAAATGGGCTGAGGCTATGCCTATAATGAAATTTGATAGTGAGATAGCCACCACTTCGTATTCAACCAGATTATTACTCAGTTTGAAATTTTGAAATAGCTTGTCAGTGACCATGGCTCGCACTTTCAGGACCGTATGATGGAAGAGTTGGCATCAAAGTTAGGGTACAAATAAGAGAATTCCTCCTCTTACTATCCTCAAGAAAATGGATAGGTAGAAGCAGTGAACAAGTCACTCAAATCCATTCTCCAACAAACCATCGCACAAGGCAAGAATAATTGGCACATAATGTTATATCCTTCTTTGTGGGAGTATAGAACTACCATTCAGACTGCCACGAGTTTTCCTCCATATAAACTTGTACATGGAGTGGAGTTGGTATTGTCGGTTGAATGTGAGATTCCTTCTTTGAAGCTAGCCATAGAACTCTTACTAGACACTTCCCCATTGGAGGAACATTTGGTCCACCTTGAGCAACTTGATGAGCAGCATTGAGATGCCTTGGTGGCTCTAGAACTAAATAAATGTCGCGTAAAGGTCTAGTATGATAAGTCTGTCTGTCCAAGGAGGTTTAGTGAGGGAGACTTGGTCCTTTTGTGGGATCAATCGAAAGAACCCTTGGGGGCAGGAAAGTTCAACCCCATGTGGTGTGCTCCTTATGTCATCAAACGTCTGTTAGAGAAGGGCGCTTATCAGTCAGTGGATTATGAGGGAACGGCCTTGGTGGAGCCTAGAAATGGGCTCTATTTCAAAAAATACTATGCATGATTTTCAGCCAAGGCTGGTTATTGTATATTATTGTACAATTTTTCATAGTTAGGTTTTTTTCTTATAGTGATCAGGTTTGTGATTAGTTTTCATTTCTTTTGGCAGATGTCAATGGAATCTTCCACCTACGTAGGATTCACGGATGGTGCGAGTCATCACACTCAACACTCAGCCTCTGCTGCTTGGGTGATTTATACTCCTATGGGTTAGGTATTGTCTTTAGGAGGTGTATGTTTACGGCCATCTTCAAACAATGCTGCTGAATATAGTGCTATTATTGAGCTTCTAGTGGATGCCATTTTACATGTTGTTCTCTCTCTTGAGGTACGTCTTGATTCGGAGTTAGTAGTGTCACAACTTAATGGTTTGTACCATGTTAGAGATCCGACGTTATTAACAAGATTCTTATGTATGAGATTATTAGAACACCAATTTGATAGTATAACATACATACATATTCCAATAATTAATAATCAAGTTGTTGACTCATATGCTAACTACGTGTTAGTTTGGAATTTGTTTCATACACAATAAATTCATCATAAACAAAAATTTTTACACATGTAAATAAATAAACCGATCATCATAAAACTTTTTATAAACATCCAAAATGTGGTAATATATAGTGTCATGCTACAAAAATGGGGCTCTCAAGCCACCAAAATATAATACACGGTAATACAAAATGTATCACTCCCAGGTATCTAAGCCCATGGAGGAGGAGGGGGGTTGTGATCATGGAATGTCACTACTACTCTAGCTAGCCATCGAAATAATCACACCTATGCTCGTGGTACACCCACCACCTAGCCCTGCATGGCCTCAGGAAATTCCTTGACTTGCGCCATGGGAACTCTGTGTGTCAGCCTCACAAAGTACGTTGTGAATGCTCTAGAACGTTCGCTCCGCATCCACACTTGTGATATCGTCTCCTCTTCCCCTCTTTATGTGAGGAGGGAAGCCTTTAGGATGTCATGGTCCCACATATGCATGCATATGGTGGATGTCACTATGTATTGTCACCCAAAAACATGTGTTTTGATTCCATATAATCAAAAAACACAAAAAAATTAAATAAATAAAAAATTTAGAGAGAGGGTCAAGATTCGTTATCTATGTCACCGTATGTCGATCCTGGTGTTAGTGGCATGTCTGGGTCCCCCTAGAAATCTATCCCCACATAGGGGTATTCATCGATGGCAACTATTTGTTATCGCCACCATGGAAAGAACTCAGCTGGATAGGGGCTGGACACCCTACCTCCACCTAGTCTGCACATCACATCTCCCAACGCTGTTGGGTTGAATCTTGAACCTCGTGTAGAGGAACGTCAACTCTGGGGCTCAATCCTAGAACACATTCAAAGAAAAACGTGCTCAGTATGCTACTAAAACTAAAGTTTCGCACTCTGCCCATGTTACACTCATTGAGCTGGTGTTACATGTTTCCCGGTAGTGTAGGGTTCCAATCATATATTATGGGTCTCATGTACTCCACTGCATAGAACATCAGAGGTTGTGAGGCCTGGTGGAGTGAAGCCAAGCCTGCTATCCTACCCAGTTTTAGTAGGTTGTCCTTTAGGCCCAGCACCTGTATGGATTTAGTTGGGATCTGACTCCCCACCTTCTCTATGTCTGGATAGTAGTACATCGCAATGTACTCATCTATAGTTAAGCCACCTCTGGGCCCGCAAGAGCGTAGGTTCACTACTTCCCCATGTTGAGAAAGTCCAGTAATAAAGTATATGTCCTCCACCTCTATGGTGAGGGACATCACATCTATTTGGAATGAATTTGAGTATGGATCCCAGTATTCCACCAGCATCTGCAATAGTCCTGGTTTGGCCCTTAAGCCACCAAGACACTAAAATTTGTAGAGTCCACATGCATGTAGCGCTTGTTGAGCCATTATATCGGCCCTTACCGCCTCTTCTACATCACCATGTTCACGTTCTCTCCATTCTAGGACCATCCTACACAAAAAAGTAGAGGTTTTCCCATTAGAACACTTAAAGAACCATATGCGTAGACGCATACGTGACTGTTTTCCAAACAGCCGCATATGTATGTGACTTTGAGTTCATTTTCCATGTATATCCAGCCCTATACATGGAAAAACCCTCGATTTCCACCTGGGCTAGAGCGGCTATTTTGGATTGGCCCAGAAATCCAAAATCACCATGGAATTTGATAAAAATTGCATCAAAATGGAAGAGTAGAGCATGGGTAAGTACCTGGAAGAAACGATAGTGGATTCCGCTAGCTGGATTTCCTGGAATTCACTATTGAAAATATGAGCTCAAATGGGTAAAAATTTCAAATGTTTTATAATGTTTTGAATTTCTTACTATTTATAGAAATTTTTCAATTTTTTGAAAATTTTTACCCCCTTTCCTTTAGTTTGGACCATTTCTAATCCTTTTGGAGCATTTTTGGACTAATTTATGATGTAGGAGACCTTTTTGAGTGTCATTTCAGCTGTTGGATTGACCCGTTCATGTTGATCTCAGGTATCATGTCTAAATTGGCATATAGGTTAGGTTTCATCATTGTTTGCATTTTGCATGACCTTATGACCATTTCCTTATATCCTTAGGTACGAGCCCACTCTAATATGTCACGTAACCTTCTTGCTGTTTTCGAAGTGGCATGATATGAGTGGTAGAGCTTGACCTTACATGGGTACCCTAGTTAATGCCTTATTTGCATTTGGTGCCCATGCTGGCATTTTGTCCCTTAGGGTGTGGGATTCCATTGTATAGTATTGCCATGACACTTCGCAAGAGCCTCATACTCCTCTTGATCTTTTGCTGGCCTATTTACCTTAGGAATCCCTTATGTCAAGTTGTAATTCCCTTATCATGGGATTTGTCTGCCTTATTGAGCTTTATGTTGGCTTCCCTGACATTGAGTTTTAGCCATATAGCCCGAGCTTATCTCATGTCTAACCATGCAGAGCCATTTTATATATCCTTTGCAGCTCAATTCCCCTTTTACCGGGAGAGGATTTTCCCTCGAGTGTCGCTATCCTACACATGTATCCTTTCATTGAGCATAGGTATGTTCCATTTCTTGGAACTAGTTTGTTTGCCCCTATGACACTCGTCTCTTCCTAGTCTATAATTATAAAGTAGTTTTATTCTTTTCAAGCTTTTTAAATATTTCAAAAAGTCCAAAAAAATCAAAAAACAAAAAGTCAGACAAGGAAAAATGTTATCTTTGGCAACTGTCGAGTCATGTCGCCTTTGAACAGAGCATTGTATATCACATCCATTGGTTGGGTTTATAGTTTGACTTTAGGAGCTATACTCATTTATCTGATTTTATCTCCACCGACTGGTTAAGCTTCCAGTCCCCATGGAACCTCTGTCGATGCCTCCTATGTCACAGAGATGTCCCAGTTTTTTTATATCGAGTCTATGCTACCTTTATTCAATCACCATTCACCGTGTTCAGAAGTTGAAACCTCAGTCGACCATTCCTCAGTTATATTGACTTTGCATGTCGGCCATTCTCGGTACAGTTACTGGTTCATACACCTTATTATCAAGTCCTTCCACATCATATATCTTTGCTGAGTACCTCGTGTTGGATGATGAGGGATGCCTTAATGCCCTCCTTCCAGCGGATTTCATCCCATCAACTTCAGATCATTTATTCTGGGATTGGAATCTAGAGTCATTTTTTAGTGCCTTGAGACTTGCAGTCATCAGTGGTAGGTTCTCTCACCATCAACAGTCTTCAGGAATACATCAATGTCCCCTGATCGATGGATCCTCTCAAGCGCTCGACCTCAACACATTTATTCACACTTGTTAGTTTGAACTCGAGTACCTTGATTCTCATTTTCAATATCGGTGGGTGATCTTGTGTCTGTTAACGGTATACATTAATGATCGGTAATCAGACGATGGACTACAATGTTTGAGCTCGACACCTCTATTCACATAGTAGGACATGTACTCGTAGTGGTTGGTGTAGAAGACCTTCCAGATTGGTGGCATCTCTTATATGCTACCTCCTTGATAATGCCAGTGTTCATGAGATTTCAACTCTCGTGACTTGATTCCAGTATATGTCAGACATTTCTAGCTATTATGGAGATCTTGATCCATTATATATCTTCAGCCATTATGGAGATCATCATCCTTTGTATATCTTCATTATAGAGATTAATCTATGTGTATTGTACATGGAAATGACCACTTATGTGATATCTTGTATCATTCCTATTCATGGTCATTGTACTCTTATGTATATGGGACTGCTATATGTATTTGTAGTTATATGTAGAGTTGTATCATTGTATTATGCTGATTGGGTGGTTGGTCTTCCATTTGGGATCCTTCATCACTCCACTTCTGGGATGTACTTATAATGTATTTCGGCCATCGTATGACCCCTCTAACCTCAGACATTAGGGGGCATCTGTTATAGCTGATTTTACCACTCCAGATGAATCACACTTGTATGGCCTTCCCCTGTCCCTCTGCAGACTCCTTAGACCCCTTGGACGATTTTTTGTCCTTTGATGTTTCCTATACCATCCCTAAAAACATGTGAAAATTAATATACGTGACTTTTAAACCCCTAATCGCATATATACGTGGGTTTGACCCCTAAAACTACATACATCGGGATGTGTCCATAATTCAAATCCTTTTGGAGTTTTCCTTGACATGGATCTGACTCACTTGACTCCTAGCCTTCCATATGCCTTGAGATCGCTTGGATTTGACCTTTCATTACCCCTTTGAAAAGCTATATAAGGAACTATTTGGTACATTGAAGGCATATGAGAGAATTGAGAGCAAAGAAACTATAGTCCACTATTGCCGAAACTTGTGCTTGAGTCTGCATCCCTTTGTTCCTTGGAGCACTTTTGTGTTCTTCCCAAGCTTGCCTTTTCTTGTGAGCTTGCTATTGAGAGATGGAGGATTGAGGTGGTGGAGGCCCAAGTAGGGGATTCAGTTTCTCCGATTCGTAGACGTGCCGACAGAGGTTGTATCCATTGTAATCTCTGATTTTATATTAATAGAAATATCTTTTCTTGTCCAATAATGTATGTTCGAATGAATATTTCATCCATGGATGATTTCAAATGATTATACATTGTTGATTATATATGCTAGAATAGATATAACATCAATATATAGTATGCTTGTCTTGTTTACTTGTTGTTGAGGAAGTGATTTATCAATTCAAGCTGAAGTTGGAAAGCTCAACAGGGATCTACTTCAACCATCTAGAATAAGGTACGAGGTTTGATCCTTTAGTGTTAGATATTTAATTTCTATTGCATATTGGAAAGGATTGATTTTTGGAGTCAAGCTGCCTATTGTGGTACCCCAAGCCATAGGAATTTCTCCCTGTAACAAGGACCTCCAAGGTTTATAAAACCGATTATTGTCACAAATCTTATTTAAATTTTAAACCCTTTTTAAAAACTAACTGAAAAATGAAACCGGTAGTGACCTGTTAAGCTTCTTGTTTTGAATGAAGATGAGGAAACCAACGACCTAAGGTTGTTTGGCACCTCATCGAAAGTCAAGGAGACACTGAGTCACAACTTCTAAGTAAAATGACAAATCAACCCAACCAGAATGAAGTAGCACTCCTGTGCAAGCTCTGTCCACTAATTTCAGTCTTAGGAAAAACACGGTCCTTGAATGCTTACAAAAAACCAATTTCTACACTTGCAGTATGCTACAGTAACCATTAAATACCAAGAACCCCCTCACGACCTCTCTCAAAATAGCTCACAGCTTTTGGTTCTAAAGCAGTCTGCCAAGCATGGAGGTGGTTACAGGTTTTCAATGGCCGCAAGCTCATAGCTTGGCCAACTAGACTGAGGAACCCTCGCTTTGAAAAAACAAATGAGTATGGTTTTAAGTTATAAGCAAACCCTTTCAGGGATAGAACCATCCCACGTGTCCTTTGAAATATTTCTCCAGTGTGGGTAGAGTTCAATAGTCATCGCTGCAAACACAATGATTTCTAATCAAACCTTTGATCATTATAAACTATGCATTTATATGATTGCCAATAATATGATAATACAGTGGAGTATTGATATTTAGTGGATCAACTATAGTATATAATATTAATATTTTTATTCTAGAGTTTCTTGTTAATAAATCAAGATAGATAGTTATGTTATTAACTAGATTTGTTGGAAATTGTGAGAAAACATGTTTTTACTTATAACCAGATGGAGAGCTATTGACTCTTGGAACTTATCCTTTGAGTTATTTTTTTGAAAGAATGTTTGGTTAGCTGAAGACCAAAATGATATAAGAAATCCCAATAAAATTCAAGCAACTTAATGATGAGTTTATAGATAAAAGTATAAGTAATTTGGTCATTCATTGAGAGAAGGATAATTATAGAGTCCTATAATGAAGGTAGCTGCGAGAGACACCAAATAGTATGGAGTGATTTAAGCCTCAATATGTGAACTATATTCTCTCTATGTAAACTTTAAATTACCATTACTGTAAACAAAAATACAAGTGTTCTTTAGAATTTTAAATTATAAATATTCAATCGTTTGGAGGAACATTGGATAGTATTTGTTCTTGCAATGTTGTAACCCATGTTTATGTAGTTGTGTAAATGTCATTATGGAGTTTGTTATAAATACAAATTATGGAGATTTAACTACACAAATAAGATCAACATTACCTCCTGGTGTCAAGCTGATCTTAAATATTCTAAGACTAGCATCTTATTCATGCTAGGGAAGTATCTTCTTGACTTCAATTTAAATAATACTCTACTGGATCATACGCTTACCTACTAAACCTGTAAGGAACTAGCAGTCCAACCGTGTTAGCTGAAATCTAAGTAAGCCCCGATCACACACAAGAATTCTTTCCCTACTTGAAAAAATATAAACATCACTATATCTAGCAGCAGCAAAATACAAGTTCTTTTCTACTTTTGAAAGAATTACAACTGCTAAGTCATTAACAGCATTGACACAAGCTTTTAAGATTACACCTTTAGTTTACAAGTTTTTATAAAGAAGCAACCCCTTGTTCTTTTATAAACTGTTTCATTTTATGCTAACCATTAGCGGGTACTTAGTGGCAACTTTAGACATTTTATGTCACTTGAAAAATTTTAAATTTTTATGAATTTTTGGGTTATTACATTCATGGAGGTAGTTGACAGCCCTGATTTGCTTTGAAATCTGTCATCTTATTCAATTCATGAAGAATATGATAAGAGGTTACTGAGACACATTCTAACAATATGAAATGAAACCTTTGTATAGTCACGTTCAAGCTGAGATTGTTGAACTTTGTAGCGGAGTTTAAAACTTTAATTAAAATTTTTTAATCTCCAAATATTTGAAGGTTGTTATGTCGAGCTTCCTTTGCGAGTTTACAAGATTTTAAAAGAGAAAATATTTCCGCTTGATTATTAGTTAGTTGTCCTAATCTCCAGCTGAAATTGGTTTCTTATAACCTTCCTCTTGGGTAGTAAATCAATCCCCCTGCCCCATCTTTCCCCATATTTTCCTTTGATGCTCCATTGAAGAGGATTGAGACTTTATTTTTTCTTTTCCGCCATTCTGAAAATTATTTTTCTGCAAGTCTCATATTGTAAAGTTGTAACAACAAGATTCGTAACACATCTTAGTATAAGCAAAGGATATGATAAATAAAATATAGTATAATGCCAGTAATAATCCCAGCAACAAGACCCAACGAATTAGTAACGGGGAAGGAAAAACACATAAAAGGAAACCTAGTAAAGAGATCAATGTAACAAAGAATGTAAAATACTGATAATCCAATAGTAAGCGCAATGCTTAGAAAAGATGAGAGTTGCACATGTTTCACACGAAAACCTACTGGACTATGAATTTTATATCATGTAACAACAATTATAGCCATAGAGATCTCATGTTTTCTATAATCTTAATAAATAAAACTCCATAAAATATTTTTAATAATCTTAATAAATGTTTTCTATTATTTTTCCTAAAGCTATTTATATGTGATTTTTAATACATGCATAGTAAAATATGGTAAAATTACACTCTTATTGTTTGGATAAATTGTGTGCAAATATATTCTCATGCTTAAAGTATTCCAAGTTTAGTGAACATAGGTTCTTCTACAACAAATGAATATCATTTCTATATTTATACAAGATCAAAATTAGTCGAAAATTAGAGAAAGTTCTCTTAATTTCCTATTTAAATTCTTAAAATAAATTAAATGAAACTCCCATATATATTTAACATTGGTTGTCCTAGAGGTTATTGTTGTTTTCTTGGCTCCATAAGCATTCTATTTTGGAATACTTGTAATTTTAATTAATTTGGAATATATGAAACTAAGACAAAATTCCTCAATTTTTTA
>LPNX010005330.1:0-21452 GCA_001517045.1 Pseudotsuga menziesii | reverse complement strand
TTTGAATGTTATTTCTCATCCCACCCAAATAAATAAACCCCAATATTTATATCACTATGTTAATTAAAAAAACCCTTGACCCCTTAATACGAGGAAATATATTTTTGAGGATGTTAAGAGTATTCAAACCCCCAATATGAATGGATGTGATATAATTTTTCATTGCTAGTGAACCCCCCATAGATCAACATTGGTATGAGAAGGAGATTTCGTTAAGCCATAGCAGTTGGTTGAAGCCTAGAGGGGAAGCGGTGGGAGGGGGTCCAACCATCCCCCTTTAAATATTGTGGAAATGGTGGCAGTTAGGCCTCAGAGGGAAGAATGCGGTGATGGGGAGAGAGATATCGAGGAAGCTAGTGATGAGAAGACATGATCTCGTAAGTTGAAGACAGGACATGGAGGGTGTCTCCCACAAGTGCAAGTGATCCCAACCCTCCAGATTCACTCAGATAAGGTAAGAGAAAAGGTATAACTTTGGAAGGAGAAATCCCCTATAGGGAAAGTCATCAAGATATGGTCAAAAGAGAGAGATCTAGTGTGATGGATCAAAAGTAACTGGAATACTAAAGGGCATTATGATCTTCACCTGGGATCTAACGGATTATTTACTATAACATTTCTCAACCAAGAGGATCAGGATAGGATCCTCAAAGGAGGTCCTTATTTCTTTTTCTCGGAAGGGATCTACCTTATACCTTAGAAGGAAAGGTTTTACCTAGAGAAAGAGGATATGAGAGTCACCCTATTTTGGATTTGTCTCTTCTCCCTACCTTGTGAGTACTAGGATCTAGAGAGCTTGTAAGGCATAGGTAATACGCATAGGGAATTTGTAAAAGTAGAAAACCAAACAAACCAACAGAGGTACATGGATTTTGCTCATATTTTTGTCTATATGGATTTGTCTAAAGAGATTCCTGAAGCTATCAACTTGAACTAGGAAGATGAGGAATGGGTGGAACCAATAGATTATGAGCATATCCTATTCAAATGTGGGAAGTTCCATGACTATGGGAATTTCAGTTGAAACTTCCCCAAGAAGAGACAACAACCCCCACAGGGTGATCTTCCTCAGGGGGCGGTGGAGGATAAAGAGGGGTTTGTCCAAGTCCAGAGCATAGAATACTACATCGAGCTCGCAGTAGTAGCCAAACAAGGATAACCAAAGGGGTGTTCTGACCAGTAGCAATCCTTTAAAAATCTTGGAGGAAAGGGCAGACAAAGAGGAGATGATGAGTAAGGAAGAATCTCTAAAGGTGCTAAAGGAAGGATAAAACGTTGAGGAAGGTAAGGAGCAGATAGAGTGCATGGAGGAGGAGGGAGTTGAGGACACGGAATTGGGAGAGTTAGATATGGACAAAATTGAGAAGTAATGTGAGAAGAAGGGGAAGGGATATGCCATCTAGAAGGAAACTGGAACTCCTCCAACAAGCAATCATCAAGATGAGGGACCAACAACAAATCAGGATATAGATGGATCCCCAAAAGGGGAGCAAAAGGAAGCATCTAGATTCTAATAGCAAATGAGGGATAACGATAAACAACAGAGGCTCATGGAGGTAGGGGTTAAAATAATAGAGTCAGGCCAATACCCAACGATAATAGAATTTTTCTATGAAGTGAATAGAGTTAACCAACGAATATAATATCATGAAACATAAGGGGATGAAACCATCCCAGGAATATCAAGACAGTGGCAAGGAAGTTAAAAAAAGAAAAACTAGATATCCTATTGCTATAGGAGACTAAGTGTAAATTGGAAACCCTTGACAAGTTATGACACAGGATTTAGAAATAATGTAATGTTATGGCAATGGATTCCAAAGGGATGGAGAGAGGAATGTATATCATATGGCACCCTCACTTAATATGTTTATTGGATTGGAGGGAAAATCACTTCTCAATCTTAGCAAGTTTCACTCGTCTAAAAACCGGGGTAAGGAGAACCCTAGTGAACATGTATGGACCGAGTACTTTCCCCCAGAAACTGACCTTTATAAAATTCTTGAGTTGGATAAAAGGTCAAATAGGGGATAGTACATGGATAATGGGTGGGGACTTCAATATGATAACCTTAATGGGATAAAAGAAGGGGGTGCAAAGGATTATGGATATATTCCAGGAAGCTTTTAGAGACTTTGTGGAACAAAGTCAACTAGTAGATATGGAGACTAGAAACAAATGGTATACATGGAACAATCGAAGAGGTGGAATGGGGCCACGTGGCCTCTAGAATAAACAGATTCCTTATCTGAGAGGATATACGTAGAGGAATAGGATAAATATCTGCGAGTGTCCTCCCTACAATAGGAATGAACCACTAGCCTATATGTCTATAGTGGGATTGGAATGACCAAACAATTAGGAAACCATTCAGATTTGAGCAATTCTCACTTGAACATAAATAATTTGAGGCCCTGGTACGTAAATGGTGGCAAGAGATGGTCCCCCTAATGGGGATGGGGATGTGTTAATTCCAGTAGACGTTGAAGGCTCTAAAAGATAGCATCCATGCATGGAATAAAGAGGACTTTGGAAAAATATTCTAGGACAAGAAAAGGTTGATCAAATCCCTAGAGGGCACTCAATGAAAAGGTATGGAGTAAGGGTGAGAAGAAGAAATTAGACAACGAGAGAAAGATCTCCTCACTCAGCTTGAATCCTGGGAAATGAAGGAGGAGATTTTTTGGAAACAAAATTCAACAAACCAATGGTTGTAGGAAGGAGAACAGAACACCAAATTGTTCCATAACATGATGATCCAAAACCATCAAAGATAAAATATCTAGAAATTAAGGAATTATTGGGGGGGGGGGGGGGGGACAGGTAGAAACTAGGGGGGAGATAGAACAAGAATTGGTCCAGTAGTTCATGGGAATCATGACTAGAGAGAAATATGTTAGGAATTAGGAAATCAAAAAAATCATGAGACACATACCAAGGTTTGTCACCTAAGAGCACAAAAAAATTCTTTTAAATCACATCAACCTTCAAGAGGTGGAAGAGGCTATGAATCAAATGGAACTTGGGAAAACACCAAGGATAGATGGCTTCACATCCAACTTCTTCCATAATTTTTGGGATCTGATAAAAGGTGAAGTGTGGGAAGTAGTCGAGGAATCAAGGAAAGCTCAAGAAATCCTTAGGGATTTTAATGCAATGTTCCTCACCCCCGTTCCCAAGGTAGAATGACCTGATACTCATGGAAAGTTCAAACACATTTCCCCGTGCAATGTTATTTATAAAATTTTCTCAAAAATGATAGCCAATAGACTAAATCCAATTCTTGCAAGCCTGATTATCCCAAAATAGTCGAGGTTTGTTGAAGGAAAATAGATTATGGATGGAATCATCCAGGTCCACGAAGTCATCCATTCTCTAAAATCCACCAAAAAAAAGTCATGTTAGTAAAACTAGATATAGCTAAAGCTTATGATAAGATAATTTGGAAATACATGAGAGGTATGTTAGAGGCTTTTGGCTTCCGAAGAGACTGTATTGGCTAGATCACGAACATGGTTACTTCTCCATTCTACTCCATTTTGTTGAAATGGCAGAAGGGCTCAATAAGTTAATCCAATACCAACCCTCTAGACAAGATGTAAGGGGGTTAAAGCATCATGAGGGGATGGACAAACAAACCCATCAGTAGTTTGTTGATGATACAATGATAATGGGGCACCCTTCAGTCCCAGAAGAAAGAGCCTTTAAGAGAATCTTGACAATTTTTTCTAAGGCATAGGGGCTTGAAGTCAACCCAGACAAATCTCATGTTTTCTTTTTTAGCACCCCAAAGGTTACCCAGAGGAATATATTGCGGATCCTAGGATTCGCTAAAGGTTCTTTCCCGTCAAAATACTTGGGAGATTTGCTAGCAGAAGGGACCATCATGAAGGTTTTCTGGAAGGATATGATTGATAGGATGAGGAGGAAACTCACAAGTTGGACCCTGGGACCACTAAAACTCCATATTCGCTTGTTCTTAGTAAAAGAATTCCTAGAGGCACTGTTAATATACCTCTTCTGGGTTATATGAGGTCTGAAGGTGATCATTAAGGAAAATTCACAATCTTCAAAGAGCTTTCCTTTGAAGGGTAGGGATGAGAAAGACAAATTTTCCCTGGTAGGGTGGGATAAAATATGTGAGCCAAAGTATAAGGGGGGTCTTGGCATCAATACCGAGAGGTCATGAGTGGTATTCAAGGAGAAAAGCTAAGGTGGAGATGGTGTAACAAAAAATTAGAACCATGGGACAAATCATGGCATATGAAATATTCTTGTGATAAGTTAACCTCTGACTTGATCTGATTTAATGAAGAGAAAGAGAGGTCACACATATGGATGAATGCCAAAAGTAATAAAAAGTTGGTGTGAGAGCATAGTTTTTGGGAAATTACAGACAGACAAATATAGAACTTCTGTGATGACTCATTGAATGAATATCCAAAATTAGGGGAGGTTCCCAGATGGAAATCCATAAGGGAAAGTGGACTAAGAGAAGGAAAAATGAAGGTATGGAATTATTGGATGGAAACAAATTAGATGGTGATAGGAAATGGTAGGAGCAGGAGAGGTGGGAAATTATGACAATCAATGAAGAAAATACAACCCTCATGGACGTTCTTAGGGAAATATATATCCATAGGAAATTTTGGGTGGATAAGATGAGATGGGGTTACCTACCGAAAGGAGTAGTCAACATTGAGGAGACTTACAGAATCAGTATTAGAGGAGGGGAAGAGAGTGGAGAAATATGGTATGAGGTATGGGATATGAATCCATGGAATAAAATGGCCACCTTTAGTTGGCTGGCCTTAAAACGAAGGATTCTGATGGGTGGTAATCTCAGGAAGAGAGGGATTCATGGCCCCTCCCAATTCCCATTATTCCTTAATGAAGAACAAAGAATGAATCATCTCCTAGATGTCTACCCCTTCTCATCATCTCTATGGGATACGAGTGACATGATATTCCACAGAAGTGACAGAATGAGGGGACAAACATATCTAACCCTCAAAGAGTGGAACTTGAAAGCATTTAAAAACCTAATCATGGGCATGTTATGAATGATGTTCCCAAGGATGTTATTATGGATTATGTGGAAGGAAATAAACAGTCACATATTCAGGGACAAGAATTCTACTGAAGATGAAGTTTGGAAGAGGCTAGTCAATAACCTTCCCAAGATGATTTAGAGTAAGCAATGGGGAGAGAGGGATAAGGATCTCACGGAGGTGGAGGCTTGTATAGCTGCAGGGTGGGGTTTAGGTAGAGAGGTATGTTAGAGGCTTTTGGATTTAGAAGAGATTGGATTGAGTGGATCATGAACATGGTTACTTCTCCATTCTACTCCATTTCATTGAATGGTTTTCCAACCCAAACTATAAACTCAACCTGGGGAATACATCAGGGGGACCCCTTCTCTCCATTCCTCTTTATCCTAATGGCAGGAGGGCTCAATAAGTTAATCCAATACCAATCCTCCAGATGAGATGTAAGGGGGTTAAATCTTCATGAGGGGATGGACAAACAAACCCATCAGCAGTTTGTTGATGATACAATGATAATGGGGTACCCTTCGGTCCAAGAAGAAAGAGCCTTCAAGAGAATCTTGATGCTTTTTTATAAGGAATAGGGGCTTCAAGTCAACCCAGAAAAATCAAATGTCTTCCTTTTTAGTGCCCCAAAGGTTACCCAGAGGAATATATTGTGGATCCTAGGATTCACTAAAGGTTCTTTCCCATCAAAATACTTGGGACCTCTACTAGAAGAAGGGACCATCAGGAAGGTTTCCCTCAAGGATATGATTGATAGGATGAGGAGGAAACTCACAAGTTGGACCTTGATACCACTAAAAATCCCAAGTCACTTGTTCTTACTCAAAGCATTCCTACAGGCAATGTCAATATACCTTTTCTGGGTTATATCAACTCTGAAGGTGATCATTAACAAAAATTCGCAATCTTCAAAGAGATTTCCTTTGGAGGGCAGGGATGAGAAGGGAAAATTTTCCTTGGTGGGGTGGGATAAAATCTGCCAACCCAAGTATAAGGGGGGTCTCAGCATCAATACCCAGAGGTCATGAGTGGGATTCAAGGAGCAAAGCCAAGGTGGAGATGGTGTAACAAAAGATTAGAACCATGGGACAAATCGTGGCATATGAAATATTCTTGTGATAAGTTAACCTGTGACTTGATTAGATTTAATGAAGAGAAAGAGGGGTCACACATATGGATGAAGGCCCAAAGTAATAAAAAGTTGGTGCAAGACCATAGTTTTTGGGAAATTAGAGACGGAAAAATAGAGAACTTCTGTGATGACTCATGGAATGAATATCCAAAATTAGGGGAGGTTTCTAGACGGAAATCCGTAAGGGAAAGCGGATTAAGAGAAGGAGAAATCAAGGTATGGCATTATTGGATGGAAATAAAATTAGATGGTGATAGGAAATTGCAGGAGCAGGAGTGTTGGGAAATAGTGACAATCAATGAAGAAAATCCATCCCTCATGGACGTTCTTAGGGAAATATATATCCACAGGAAAGTTTGGGTGGATAAGCTAAGATGGGGTTACCTACTGAAAAAAGTAGTCAACATTGAGGAGACTAATGAAATCAATATTAGAGGAGGGGAAGAGAGTGAAGAAATATGGTAGGAGGTATGGGATGTGAACCCATGCCAAAAAATGGCCACCTTCAGTTGGGTGGTCTTAAAACGAAGGATTCTGATGGGCAGTAATCTCACTAAGAGAGGAATTCATGGTCCCTCCCTATTCCCATTATTCCTTAGTAAAGAAGAAAGCATGAATCATCTCCTGGATGTCTACCCCTTCTCCTCATATCTATGGGATAGGGGTGCGATGATATTTCACAGAAGTGACAGAAGGAGGGGACAACCAGATCTAACCCTCAAAGAGTGGAACTTGAAAGCATTTAAAAACCCAATCCTGGGCACGTTATGGATGATGTTCCCAGGGATGTTATTATGGATTCTATGGAAGGAAATATATAGTTGCATATTTAGGGACAATAATTCTACTGAAGACAAAGTTTGGAAGAGGCTAGTCCATAACCTTCAAGATATGATTTAGAGTAAGAAATGGGAAGAGAGGGATAAGGATCTCATGGAGGTTGATGCTTGTATAGCTGCAGGGTGGGGTTTAGGTAGAGACGACCTTGATGGGTTGCAGAAAAAATAGTTTGTCAACTATCCAGCCCAAATTTTTGGTCTCTGCTACCATCAACATCTTTCAAGCTTAATTTCGATGGAGCATCAAGGGGAAAACCAGGAGATACTAGGTATGGGGGCATTTGTAGTGATGCAATAGGAGGTATTATGAAAATATACCGTGGTTCCATCATGAATTATACTAAAATTTCTATCGATATGGAAGGTCTTGTCGAGGGCCTCATGCTAGCTTTAAGAGAGGGATGTTTCCCTTTTATGATCAAGGGAGATTCCAAATTCATCATACATATGGAAAAAAAACTCTCCATGGGTGAGATACAAATTATTTTCCACCAGCTCACGTCTTCTGAGTAGACTAGAAACTCGGAGTTGTCTTATTGCTACCTGCTATGCCTAATCATTTAGCCATGTGAAGAGGGAAGCGAATAAGGTTGCTGACCTCATGGCTTATGTAGGGGTGGGTAGAGGTTAGGACACAAGGATTGGAAAACTGGATGAATTTGGTAGAGAAGAGTGGGTGGACCAATGTAGACACCTGGAAAGAATGAATCATATGAAGGAAGGACAAATGAGAGAGAACAGACATGTGACACTTAGCCATGACAACTGGTATCAAAGGGACATGAAAGATGTGTTGATCAACCTACAACGATCATAGAACAAGGACAAGGAAAGGTCCACCTACTTTCTCCCAGGGTATGAAAAAGTATGGTGACCAACAAATGAAGAGATATGGGAGGTATATGATCCAACCTCCACACCAGTTAATTAAGATATCCATCATGCAAAAAATTGGGCTCAGCACAAAAATTCGAGGCACAAAGGATGGGACGAGAGGTGTAAGGCATGATCAATTTATGGAAATTATGGGATTCTTTTCAATATTACAAATTGAAAGATATGGCCTTACCATCCGTAATAAACACATCCAGGTAAAGGTAACTGTTATTATTACAGGAGAGCAGTCTCTGAATGCGCACAAAGCATGGTTTGTTTTCTTAAGGCCTCCTGACTCCACTAGATATCATCGGCTAGTCGCAAAAATGATGTCGAAGAGGTAATGAAGTGTGAGAGTTGTTGTGGTGTGGGGGTCTAGGGGTCGTGGAGGGAAAGGGATTGTTAGTAACAAAGCGGGAGGAACTGGGGTAAGAGTCACCCAGGATCAATCCTAGGAATGAGCAATGACCACTTTCTTATAGGAGTGGACATCTCAGGTGGTTAGTGATGAAATTGAGACTATCAAGAAGGATTTATGGGTGGAAGTTCATACTATATGGCATGGAGGAAATTCACTTGGAGGTGGAAAAGTGGGTGATAGATCTGGTAACCACTACGGGGAGGGATCGAGCCTATGACAGGATGCTTATGGTGTAATGGGTCATGAAAAAATCTCATGGCTCACATAGCCATGGATGGGGAGGGAAAGCGTCAGGGCGATCAGGAGCCAATACAAGCATGGAAGGAGCATTACGAGGGCAACAAGATAATGCATCATAAGATTGATCTTATGGTAGCCAATATGGGTTTGAAATTGTATAACCCTAATCTGCAGATGGAAGAAGCAGGATGCACTAGCCAAAGAAAGAACCAGCGCTGACTGGCGGAAAAGGTTGCGGACCCGAAGGGGATGAAGGAAGCACAAAAGGGAAAAAATATCGAGATGGCTAGTGCAGGCAACAAGGACCATGACCATGTTCCTGTTTGAAGCAATGCGTACCAATAGAGTACCTTTTTAGTGTTTTTTGCATCTTTAAGTGTTTTTAATTCTAAGTAGAAGTTCGGCCCACTTAAAGAGAGGACAATATTCATTTTTGGGGAGCCCCACTCAATGTGGTTTAGATATGTTTTGATGTTTAACAAGTTGTTATTATTAATATAGTCTTTTTTATTTAAAAAAACTTAAATTATGAACACCATATACACTTTCCATTTTCTAAAGTTCTTTCCATAATTAAATAAATATTAATATCAATATTTAATAATAATATGGTTTGAAATTTATCATTTAAAATTACATTTATATGTCCAAAAATTTGTTAGAGTTTCTTGTAATTATATTATTTATGTTATTTTTAAAATTTAAATATTTTTATCATCTAAATTATAATATATTATAAATCATTAATATTTTAAGTTGAGCAATTTTTTTGTAAAAAAATTATAAATTAAATTTTAACCATATTAGAAGAAATATAAAAGAATTTTATTTTCACATTTATGAATTTTTTTGTTTTTATTTTTATTTTTTAATAAAATAAAAGTTTTATGAAATTTTTATTCAATGTTCTTATTAAATTATTTTAATAAAATTTTTATTTTAAAATTAAAAAGATAAATTTAAATAAGAAAAAATCTAGATAACATTATTATCTTTAAAGATGAAAAACACTTTCTCTTACAATGCTTTGTGTATACCCACATTATATCTCACTTCTATAATTTTTTTTGTAATAATAATTTTCTTAGCCTTCTAAGACATCAAAATTATAATGATTTCAAAATGCTTTTCTCCAAGCTTTTTGAGTAGAGGAATAAATTTTAAAACAAACTACATAATTCCCTTTTTTTAGTTTGATAAACCAAAATTAGCTTTAGTGAACATTAATCATCATCATCATTAAAATGAGACATCAACTTATAATAAATTTAAAATTAAAATAAACATACAAACATAATATAAATTCACCTTCAAATAGTATCATAAATTTAAAATTTATTTTATTTTAACTAAATTAAAATTAAAACAAAATCTAAATTGTAAAACTTTGAAGACCTTAATTTGTTTTGTGATATGTATAATGCATTGGCATTATGTATAATGCAACGCTATGTTAACTTTCTTCCACATAAATATTAATATTTACAACTCTTTCAATTTCTTAAATTACGTTTGGTCTAGCATCCTATTTTTGACATACTCTTTATATCTTTAATTAAGATTTAAAAAATTATAAATTTAAATTAAAAAAATGGTTTTAACAGTGTATTATTTTTAAATTTATTAAATTCATAATTAAAAATAATTATGTAGTTTTTTAATTTATAAAAAAAATAATTAAAAAATTGCTTTAACTTTTCTTTTTATTTTAAATGTTTTACACATTAAGAAAAAAAATAAGTTAAGAAATTGAATCCTTATAAATGCTTAATAAATTTCTATTTAAGATGACTTTATGTTGATTTATAATAAATTTATTGGAATCTATACTTATTTATAATATATTTGATTTTAATCATGATTTTGAATATAAAAATGAATTCATAGATCTCCAATAGCATAGGGAACTCACATTAAACAAATTTAATAATTATTTCTAAGAATTTAGAAACATCTTCCCAAATTCCATGGAAATCTTGTGGAGAAATGTTACCAAATACTCGAAAACATGCGTTTAAAATACTCACTTACATAATAGTATACTTGTTTTGGGGTAAGTACTCTTATTTTTTAGGTATGCCTTTCACCTAATGAAGATGTGGTGAGTACCCTTATTTGTTAGGTTTTAGAAGGGATAGTTATCGTCCTCCTACTTTATGCTGATGATATTGTTCTTATGTTGTTCTTATGGCAAGGTGTCCTTCTGATCTTGATAAGCAATTAAAAAATCTTAAAGAATTTTTCTCTAACATGGGTATGACTCTTAATACCAACAAGACAAAAATCATGATTATAAAATCTAAGAAAGACACCTTTGCAAATTTTATTTATGATAATAAAAATCTAGAGGAAGTGACTTACAAGTATCTTGGAATTGATATTCATCACAAGTTCAATTGGAACTATAGCATTGAGAAAAGGATTAATGGATGGTGGAAAGATTATTTTGGTCTGAAAATAACTGTATATCAGCCAATGTAGTCATGTAGAATAAAAATAAGTTCCTCTTTGAGACTCTTGTCATACATGTTATCTTGTATGGTTGTGAAGTATGGGGGTGCAACCTTTCTAGAGAATCTTGGAGGAAGATTGACCAAATCCATAAGTGGTTTATAACTTATAACCTCAAAATTAAAAGCAATATGCCTTATCCTATTCTACTCGTAAAAGTGAGTCTTTTCCCCATCGAGATCATTGCTATGACTAGGTACCTAACGTACAAGCATAAGATAAATAACATGGGAAACGAGAGACTTCCTAAAATTGCTTTAAACTCAAGTCAAAAACAACTACACCTTAAGTGGTGTTGGTGTAAAGATACCATGGCTTGGTTAAACCATTGGGGAATTGATGAAAACGACATTTTGCATAACATTGATAATGTCAAAAATATTATTGCTTCTAAGCTTAAAGAGAAATTTTGGTGTGAGAAAAATTTAGCTCTTAAGAGAAAATTAAGATACTATAAGGAGGTCATTAATCCTAATTTGGAAGATGATAAGTATCTCTTAGTAGTAACTAGCTCACTGAAGAAAATTAATATAGCCAAGATTAGAACGAACTCTCATGAAGTCCATAGTAAAACAGGGCGTTGGTCTATTCCTAAAACTCCATGGGCGTAAATGGTTTTCCATATATGTGAGCATATGAGCATTGATGAGGAAAATCACTTTATTTTAGAGTTCCCTACTTAAACCCACATAAAATGTGAGTTTCATAGTATTTGTTACAATACAAACCTTTATAACCTCCTAACTTGCCAAAACTATACTGAGCTTGGAAAGCTTCTTTGCAAGCTTTTTGAACACAAGAACAAGATTTTAATGTAAACCAAGTATTAAAGCCTTCTGAAGGTTTGATAGAACAAAGTTGGTGTGAGTGGAAGTTAATCATGATCATCATCATCAATACTTATTTTTAAATAGCTAATTATTTATTAATAACTATTTTATATATTTAATGAAAAATACATTAAAATTAATAAAAATGGGTATTTAAATTATTTATGTAACATAATTTTCTTTTTAATTATTATTTTTATTCTTTCATATTAAATAAAATAATTATAAGACGAACTGGTTTTCTCTTTACTCTTGTGCTAAAAAAACTCTTAGAAAGAAGCCTACCGAAGTCACTATAGTTTTGACAAATTAGAAGATTAAGGAGGTTAGTATTATAATAAATATTGTGAAACTATCTAATGTGGGTGTATTTATGGAACTCTAATAAAAAATGACTTTTTTCATCAACGATGTTAGTGTGGTAGAGGTGACAAGTTCTTTCCTTTTATGTTGTATTACAAGGATAATTTTAGGGGCAAAATTTAGCCCATAGGCTATTTTTAGGGGTTTTCTTAAAAAAAAAGATTCTCCATTCACCAAACATTTTATAGTATGGTTCCTTAAAATCATCCGTGGTGTATTAAAAATTGTCCAAGGCCAAAGAGCATTGGTCATGAAAGTTCGATTTTATTTTGACTAAAATAGAACTTTTATTTTCAAGTTAGTTAAAATGGAAATATACTTTTTAGTCTTCTAGATTAGGGTTAATGATTTGGTATCTCAATTTCTTGATCTTCATCTTTTGCAAAGTTATATTTTCATCAATCCCTCAATTTTAAGGGATAGTTGGTAAATTATTATTTAAATTTTTAAAATTTTAACAAGTTATATTTTTATTTATTTAGTAATGGTTAAAATATTTATAATAAAAATATTCATACATTAGGGAAAACATAATGTTTTTTATTTTTATTTTTATAAAAATGGCAGCTTAAAATTTGGTGATAAGTGCCTTACATGTGCCTTATTATGAAAAAGTGAGACATTATGAGAAGGCTTTGAACGAGATTCTGAAATAGTGGCCATCCATAATAAATATAACTATAAACCATGGGAGAAGAAAAGTATTATATAAAACGACGACATAGTCTTATATAAAACTACATACAGACGAAAAGGATTCTATCATGCATTCTCACCTCCTTGTCATGTTTCATGTTAAAAGAAAAGCAAGTACCAAACAATAAGTTTAGAAAACAAAGTGAGATAAACTGCTCAGAAAAATTTGGACAACCAATTCAACGAGAGCCGATCATTTTGACACTAGCACTTCCATTTGAGGATTAAAAATGGATGTAAACAACATACATGCAAATTAGTTTCAGCATAGGTCACATGGTCCCCCGACCTGAGTAATTATTTAATCTCTGGTGTCACATTGACTAATGGGAGTGCATGAGGAATGCACTAGGAAATTTGTAAGTAAGCCAGGAAGAAAATAAAAATGAATGAAAACCACATGACCCAGCTAGATTCATGGTTTATTCTTGTGCTCTTCCAAAGAAAGGGCCTGAAAACACTGTATCCCTATTAAATAATGCAGAAACACTAGGTTGCACTGGGACGGTAGTGGACTAAACTAGAAAAAGAAACCAGACAAATTTGTGGCTGTTTCATGTCAACGGTCTGCCATGTGATAGTACAGGAATCATTGTCAAAAGGCAATGGAATAATCAAATTGGAGGCCGTTCGTTAGAGAGAGAGGCCTTAGAGATGACCATGCATGACTAGGACGAGAAATGCTACACATTAAATACGACCCGTTCACAAACACACCTCCACGCTTATTCTTCTGCTGCCTCCCACATAGGCTGTCTTCTTTTTGTTCCAACTTGTAGGATCTTGTGGTTATGCGTACATTTGAATTGCCATATTAATGTTATGGTTTGAAGGGCTGTGTTTGAGATAGCAAGTGTGATTATAACTGATTGTGACGTAGAGTATAGTCTCTTGGTCTTTCAAGGTTCTAGGTATAAATATCTGGACCTCTAGGTTAAACTACTCTGCCAGTCAGCACTGTGCAGAAGCATTCGTTTATTTTCTCTCTTAGTGATCGACTCTGGGTTTTCTTAATACCCTTGCTCTATTACTAAGCTAAGCTTCTTGTTGCTCTTTATCACATTTTAGATTGTGCAAAGTCACAATGAAGGCTGGTTTGTTGTCAATATGGATCGCTCTCATGCTATCATGTGTTTTCTCGTACTCCTTCACTGTGAAAGCTCGCGTTCTGGGCTTCAACCCTAACACTATTCATTCTTCAAAGCATCCTGGCCTTCATCACAAGACCGAAGACAAGAACGAAGAGAGGAGCTTCTTTCAAGATGCATACAAGAGAAGGGGCTCGAAAATGAAGACGCAGCAATTATCAATCGCGGCAGCATCAAAATATAAACTCAGTCATACCCAGTTCAAAGTGTCAGTACAGCGTAGCCAGCTTGATCATAACCACGCCCACAGAATCAACAAGGCTGAAACGCTGGCGAGCAACGACGGTGGAACTCAAATCTTTTCACGGCATCACAATAAGTCAATGAATGAAGTTGCAGCAGCAAGGAAGAAGGACATTGCAGTGATGGCATTTACTCCATCAACATCCGGTCATAGCCCAGGGATAGGTCACGGTAATACTCCCGACCCAAAGCTCTAGAACCAGATGGCACAACTATATGAAAGCGAGCAATATCTATATGTATGGCTTATTTATTGAGATTTTAAATTTATGGTCTTTATGGCGTGTAAAAAAAATACGTTCTTGGTTTGAAAAAGTAACAGGTCATCTTCATTTGTAAGCCTTTACAGCGATATGTATGTTAGAAGCAAAAATAAATATATAAAATGACATGCGCTTTTGTTCCGCTAGATTCTTCAGAAAGTTGATTATTTCATGACTTACAATCTTTTATGGGCATGTTAATAGCTTTTAGATATGGGTAACGGACAGGAATAGTATTGGGGCTTTTTTTTATTAGTCTGCATGCGTTTCAAAGTTTTACTGATGAGTTGTACTGTCTTCACGATGAAAAATAAATTAAAACAAGAACAGAGATTGCTTATAAATTGCAACTCTGTTTATGTTCATAGATTTCAAAATGGACGAGCGAGAAGGTCTAAATCGATTCATAACATATCATAATCCAATGTTTTATTTCTCGCGTTTCTACTTTATTAGAAAATCACAAAGAACGACAGAATAGCTTTTGGCTGTATGAGACAGTTGTTTCATCTCAAAGGATTAGAATCTCTGAACCAATGGAAATCAACGAATATATATGAATCTCTAAACCAATGGAAATCAATGAATAAAATTTTATATAGATCGATTATTTGCCATTCTCTTCGCTGGGAGGTCGAGAGGGAGATCAGCACTATGCTTCCATGACAAAGCATACATACTTCTACTAACTTTTTTTTTAACTTAAATGTAATGATATTTTTGAAGCATACATACTTATATTAACTTTTTTTTTAACTTAAATGTAATGATATTTTTAATATTATTGATACTTTGCAATGTGACATTTTAGTCAACTACTTAATGATTTATTCAAGATAGGGGTTTTATGTCAAACTATATTTTTGTTGTATGTGGGTTTGACTAGATTTTAAAGCAATTTTAGGAATCCTTTAGTCTTCAATGTTCTTTATCTTGTGCTTGTAGATGAGGCACCTAGTCATAACCAGACTATCAATAAGGAAAAGAACTACTTCTGTGAAGATAATATGACACGGAATATTTCTTTTAACTTTGAGGTTATAAGCTATAAAATGATTGTGGGTGTTCTCACTCTTTGTCCAATATTCTATAGAGATGTTGCAACTCCAAAATTCACAACCATACAGGTAATGGGAATGACAAGAGTTTCATAGAGCAACTTCTTTTTATCCCACATGTAACATACCCAACCCCTAATAACACACGCATGTCCAATAACTAGGCTATTTGGAAAATGGGGCATTGAATCTAAGCTAAGCATAGAAAAATAATGCTCTTGAATATCATCCTAACATTCAAAATTATTTGAAAACTTCTAGAAACATTCAATCATCAAAAGTTTAATCATTACATTGGTCTATTTTCCATATAAAAAACTAGAAACTAGTTAGTCATAAATACAATAGCCTCGATGGGAACATAAACAACAACATATATAAATAAATTTAATAGGCATAAGTACTTATCTTTATAGGGAAAGAAAGTGGTTCCAACTTGAAAACTTTCCTCCTAGTTGTAGATATCTGCTTAGAGTATGTTTTCCCACTATAACATCACTCCCAAGCTAAGGTCTTGGAATTCACATGAGAAGGTATCTTCTAACTCAATCCCTAAGGATCAACTCACGGCCACGGGCCAAGCAACAAACATAGGAATTTCTTCCACATAGTTCTCCCCTTGACCCACTTTCTCCTCCACCCCAATACAAGGTGAAATGGTAATCCATTCACCATCTGCGTCCCTCACGATATCGCCATCTTCACCATCAGGATTAATGTGCATGATCAACACAAAAACAAGTCGTAGACACCATAGATATATACCGTACTCAAGAAAATATTAGTTCGAGAAGCCACAACTCAATTCCTCACCACCTAATTAATCTTCCACCCCACTACCAGGTGAAATGGTAATCCATAAACCATCTAGGTCCCTCATAATATTTCCATGTTCATCATAAAGATTTATGTGGAGGATAAGGGAAGAGACAAGCAATGGCTACTAAGGAACAATTGAGAGTCCATTAAGCTTACTCCAAACATGACAAATATCCTTATACTCCAAGCACACAATTCACGCACATAGAAGATCATACATGGGTTCCCAAACTCACAAGCTTACCAGTCTCTCAATAATCATGGCATAAATCCCCCCTCTATCATGGAAGAATCAATAATAATAAATAAATTCCAATTCGAATACTTTCATATCAATTTGAATTCATTGGCATGGATAACTTAGGTTCACTATTAACTCAAATTCACTAAGGGATTTACCAAAAAAATGGATGAATGATTTGAGTTCTCTTGAGATAAACTCGAATCCACTAAGGCTAACTTGAATGAACTAACAAATCACTCCCCAAGCATCGATGACAACTCCAAGTCACCGAGGCTCACTCAAGTTCTATTAAATCACTCCCATGTACGAGAGACAACTCAAGTGGTCAATACTGATTCTAACTATATGACAGTTACTCTAGTTCACTAGAGTAACTAGAGAGTAAATCAATGCTAACTAACAATAAATCAATTTAACCAGATAAATCACTCCAATTAGAGTGGAGTTATAATAATTAGGTTCATATCTAACAAACTTAGCCAAATTGTCATAATAGACAAAAGGGGCGTGAGAGTTTCCCCACCAATATTAGGATAAGGAATATTCTCTCCAGTGAGGGAGAAATAGTGCATGCAAACCATTAATTAGGAAATTTAGGACCTCCATGCTCCAATAACATTAAATTTAGGAATACTAGAGTATTGTTAGAGAGAGCCACAACTCTTAACCCCAACCTGTTGACATGTGGAATCGAAAGACCCCCAACAAGGTTGTTATCCACATTGTGCCATTATTTTAGTTATAGGTAAAATAATAATAATAATAATAACATAATAATAATCATGGTTTATGATCTAGGAACCTAGTTCCACCATAACAACAAATAAAAAAAAGCACAGGTGTCAAGGGCTTACCTTCAGGATATTACATCCCACCCCCCTTAAAATAGTGCATCATCCTCAATGCATAGTTACCCATATATTCCTTTACAAAAGGATAGCATACACTCCCATACATATCTGAGAAAGATAACATCTTTCAAATTCTCATAGACATATCCATACATCATTCACACAAAGATAACATATTTCTAACTACCACCTACTTACCTATATGTCTCCCTTGTCTATGGGAGAACGGGAACTAGTAAAGTAGACTCAAGGAAGCAAGAGTATATCTTCAATCCCCATTATAAGTCCTTCAAACCTTATTTCAAGGATTTCAAACTTCAAGAAAGTTACATCCACCTAAAAATCATATTTTATTCCCTCATACTATTAAAATTATATATATATATATATATGGGTGAAATCATGAAGTTGGGTGTCTATTCCGTGACAAATGCGGTTCCAAAATCATATTCTAGAATCTTTCGGCCGAACTAATAATATTTTTCGGCTGAAATAATGTAAAAATTTTCGGCCGAATATTTGTTTTTACGGCCGAAAGATAAAAGTTAACATCGTTCCTCGTATTGAACGGCTTGCACAGTTTGCCGGGAAAATCACGTCCGGCTAGGACCGTTGGTGTGATTAATTTTTCGGCCGAATAATTCTTCGGCCGAATGTTTGTTCGGCCGAATAATTATTCGGCCGAAAGTTGGTTCGGTCGAATAATTCTTCGGCCGAAAGAAGTTTCTATATATACAAACAGAAGATTACTATTAAACGTTTTTTACGCCCGCAATTATGATGATTTGGTTGGCAGTAGTTATTTGCAGGGGCATGTTGATCATGGTTTGGCTTTACGGTGGATGAGGATTACGTTTGTGGCACTCCGTTTGATCGATGTTATTGGAGGCGCTCCGTTTGTACGCTGGTGGTCGAGACTGTGATCTTTTTTCCTGTGTTCTTGCTCGGGTTGCTGTGTGGCTGTTCGTTTAGGCTCGAGCGGCTCTGTGGCGGTGCGTTTACGGTCTGTTGTGGCATTTCTGCGCTGTGCTGGTTCGGGCGGTTTCCCTGATATATGCGCTCTGTTCATCCCTGTCGGGCTGAGATGTTTTCATTCCGATTTGTCTTCGTTGGTGCCTGTCACGTTTGTGCTCTCCTCTGTCTCGGCTGGTGGCTGTGACTTTTTCCCTCTGTTCTCTGCTGGTGGCTATTTTTCTTGGTAGTTGTTTCGCTGTTTTAGCTGCTGCGGTCGTGGTGGCAGTGACATTGGTTTTGTTCCGCATTGGTTGCTTCTTTCAGTCGGCCTTCTGTTTCCCGTTGCTGCGGCTGAGGTAAATACACTACCCATCTGCCCCTCTTCTAATTTTAGAAATGAAAAAAATATATAGTTTATGCTCAGAAATGCAGAGACTAATTTTATATTATCATTCATAACCTGCTGTAACATGTCATTATATGCTTCAAATTATATAGATTATCATTTCCATCCCAAAATGATGCCAAACCTTGATTGATAACCTCCCTTAAAGTGGCTTTTAAGGATGAAATGTGACTAATAATCTCTTGAACCCTTATTTGAGCTTTCTCACTGAACCAAATTTTTTGGTGATGACCTTGTTAGCTTCCATAATGGTATTGGTCCTGTCAGTCATAGCCATAACCTGCAATTCTCCCCTAGTATTGAAATTAAAGAGGTTTATTGCCCTCTGGGCTATATCTAGCTTATTAAGAATTATATACAAGTATTTTTGATCTCTTGTGTGGCAGTGCTTTCTTTCTAGTTCATCTTGAATCAAAGTCAAGTAATTACAATGGTTCTTGAGCTCTGCTACTAATGATCCCATAACAGATGCCTTGCTCCCTTTAAAGAATATTTTTAACTCCTCCTGTTTGCATATTAATATACTTCCTTCTAGAACTGATCCTTTTATTCTCTGAAATATTCAATTATATCTTTCTTCTATGTCCTTGGCTGAGTATTATAGAGCTGCAATTTATTCCTATTTTTTTTTATCGAATAGTTCTCTTTAGTGTATTTTTCCCTTAAAATTTAGATCAGATAAAGATCCAGTGAGTTTAACATCTAGATCCAAATGGCTATATTGAGAGGATATAGGTTTTGCTGACAACAACTCATTCCTTTCCTTCATTAATTTTGGATTTTAATTCTTGATAACTCTAGCTTCTCACCGCTTAAGCTCTACTTATCCTGCCCCCCCTGCCAGATGGATGGATTCTATACAGCCTTAAATTCAGAAACATAGCTGGGGCTGGGACTGAGACTGGATGATGGGAAATTAGAAAGTAGCCCCTTGTTGGACGGGCTTAAGACAGCATTATAGGATATGTCCAGATCACACTTGCTCGAATATGCTCACTTGGTACAGCGTTACACCTTTGCCAGAACCTTCAGCAGAAAGATATCGTGGAACTGCCCTCTTTTACTCATTACAGCTAGAACTTCAGAGATCAAATGGGGTCAGCATTTATACCATTGATATAATAATATGGTCTATTCTTCGAACTAAAAAAGGTAGGAAGAGCAGTCTATTCCTAAAAAGAAATCCGTAGTAAAGGCTAGCTAAGAGAACTCTCTCCTGTAGATAAATTAGCTTTATTTAAACCAAGATAAGAAAGTGTATTTTAGTTTTGACACATCCACCTTGAGTCCGTGGGAGATCCAACCACTTAGAACCTTACCCCCTTATGGAGAATAACAAATTGATTCCATACCATATTCCCTCAAACAACTAGATACTCAGCACCTGTGGGTCATCTTGGTTTCACTCATGTATGAAGACTTGGAGCACAGCATTGTGTTCAATTGGGCAAACCTAATCTTGAGCAGCCTCATTTGCACTTTGTAGAAAGCCAAGTCCCATCTCCTCAGTGTATACCTGGGTACTCCCTGTGTCTCATTTGGGGCGGGTTTTTACCATGTCTCCCGAGGAATCTCAGTACATACGGCATAGGAGACCATTTGGTACTCCCGCTTTGTAATGTCATCATTGTACTCAACAGTCCCTTCGACCTACTTTTGTGGTCACTAGTTGGACATTAATAATCTATCTTATCTACCTCTAGGAAGGAGGCCTTATTAGCCAAATAATCGGCTTGATGGTTTCAGGCTCTTACGACATGACAATACTCAATCGAATCAAACCACCTTGCTTCTGTTAGAATTATTGATACGAGCCTTACCAAAAAATTACAGTCACGAGTGGATGACTAGCGCATGTATTTTATAATAATTGCTAAGTTTCCAATGACAATCAAATTCCTAATCTACCTTGAGTTGGGGATCTTGAGCCCTTGAGAAAAGGCCCCAACGCTTCAGCTTAATAATTGGTTGCTTCACCTAAACCCCATTTGAAAGTTACTACTTGTCCTCCATGGGGATATATCATGATCACCGCCATGCCCCCCCTCTCCATTGCACCTGTCACTCTTACTGTTTAATGTAGTTCAGTCAATGCTTCTGCTTCTTTTTGTGTGAGTTTTTGCTAGTGCATTTTATTTAAACTCTATCATGACAAAGCCTTGGTAAACTGCAACAGCAGTAGAACTTAAAACTTGCTTAGTTATTTAGCATTGTCTTCGTCTTCATGCTATGGAAAAATATTTTAGTGACATCAAGAAACATGTCACAACACATATTCGTGACAGGTTTTTGAAACAAACTTTAAAAGGTTTGTAGTCTATTTTTATATAAAGATATTCTACTTTTGGATCTGCAGAATAGCTTATAGAGGATTCCAAATTAGGTAGACCTTTCCTTTATAGAACATTGACTATTAACTATCGTCATTGTTCATAAAGTATATTGACTTTCGTTAGTGTGTTTTACAAACTTTAAAGGCTGTAGAAATTTAGGGTATATACATT